>CH003049.1:325425-369700 GCA_000149265.1 Ciona savignyi
AATATTCTATATTATATGCTATATAGTGTCGAATTATTTAAACTACTACACCCGTAGGCTTAATACTTTTTTATTTTTCTAGGGTTTAAGAAGTTAAACATATTTATTAGAATAAAAATCAAACTTTATAACCATGACAGCATTTTCTTCAAATAATTAATTTTGTATTAGGAAAAAAATAGTTTACAATTATAATAATGCGTGTAATTTGGAAAGCATGTTTTTTCCCTGACGAACAATCCTTAAGTCTATGATCCCAACAAGTGTGCTCTACTATACTAATACAGTGCACAATTTCACCCCTAGTGAACCTACATTTTTTTAACACAAGAGCCATAAAAAAATACATTAAAAAATCCTTACCCACAAAACAATTTGAGCAATGTATAAAGGCCATTTTCAACCACAATTTTCATCCACAGGCAACCGTTATTCATAACAAGTCTACTGAGAATTTGTCACTACTTTTGTCGGTGGTTTATTTTTTTAACGCTCTCGAGTGGTTCTTTTACGGGTACTTGCACAGCGACGATTTTATAATGGTAAGGTGGATTTTGATATAAATTTATCTTGTATGTCTTGTCTAAGTAGGCAATGTGCTGGCATGCATATGTTAGGAAGGAATTTTGAATTTCCATATTGCACGTAGGGTTTCGGTATAAGACCACCAACTCGCGTTAAACGCACCAATTTTGCTGTTTTTTTAATTTGACTGAGGAAATGTGATATTTAATGGCCTTTTAAGCTTTAATTTCTTCCTGCCAGGACAGAAATTTAAATTACCTATTACGTACACATTTTTGCACCCAACTGTGTAAATAAGATGTCCTACAATATCGTTATTCAAAATCCTTGCTTCCCAACCACGAATATAAAAATGTCTACCATGTACACACTTTAATAGCTACAAAAACTCAAATGTGGGCATAAGGTGTCTTAAGATAGATCTACCTAGGGTGTCCTTTGTCAGACCGGTTAGTCTGCTGGTTTAGTGCGACGCATTTTAACCGAAAGGTTGCAGAAACTGGTCGCTAGCTACTCGGCTGTATCCTTGAGCAAGGCACTTAACGAACATTGCCTGAACCCAGTGGATTAATGGGTTCTACCAAATTGAATAAACATGTAAATCATACATAACACACTGCAATAGCTCATTGCCAGTGTGTTAACACTCTTGGTTTTCCCATTCACGGGGATAAACAAGAATATCCTATCCTATCCTATACCCACCCACAATTTGTGATGTATTTTTAATATTTTCAGATTCCCAACATTTTAGGAATCCTGTTATGTGGGTTGCAGTTGAGTTTATTCGTGTTTTATCCTCATTCTTCAAGCTCAAAGTTGCCAGAGTCAAAAATTGATTTAGTTACCTATTAAATCAATTTCATAACCGTGTTTTTTACCATGTTTTCCTAAAAAATTATATGACTTTTTTAATTTCTTGTTGCTTCAATTATTAATTTTTGAGGGAGATAAAAACTAAACTAGAATTCTAAAATATTTTCTATTCGAATCTTGCTTCTTGAGTTTTCCTATAGCGGCTAATTCTTTACATAACGGAAAGAAAAAAACAGGGTTAAAAAGGATACTTTTTCCTAATTTCTTTATTTTTGTTTTATTTTTCCACATGACCAATTATGGTGATTTTAACTATTTAAGGTAACTGTGATAAAGCTTTAAGCTACCAAATTTAGATAATTTTACAAATTTAAAATAATTTACCGTAAGAGTGCCTTACCATGATAAGAGTAGGTCCATGGCAATACACTAGGACCAGGAATGTAGACAAATAAAGGACTGTTACTACCTGAAGTGCCTTATTATACTTGTATGTAACATTTGCTGCCATATTACCAAGGTTATATAATTAATAATTCTTATTTTAGTGAGCCTGAAATTTTTAAACAAATTTGAACATTTTTTATTCTTTACTTAATGCAATATCACGGTCCTACTACTTCATTATGCCTCTTTTTCTTTCCAGAGCATTTTATAATACTTTCTTTGTTTATTTAAACTATGGTATCATCGCTGTTTAAAACTTTAAAAATATTGTCATAATTCATTCCTTGAAGTTTTATACGCAATTTGCGCTTTAAAATGCATAATTCAATTTACAATCGACTCTTTTAGAAGAGTTATTTTTAACTTTTATAATCTATGCTAAATGTAATATGCAGTTCTATATATACTTATTGAAGCACATTTTGGAAATTATGTTTTTTTAATTTGCAGTTTAATTTAAATGTTTGTAAAAATGTTTTTAAACTTTTGCCTAACGCTTTTTGCTAAAAAAATTGTTGCCAGCCAATAATTAGCTTAGTTTTGATAAACTTTGCGCTGCATTACTTACGCTTAACAATTTGCATTTATCTTGTTTGTTTTTGCTTTTTTATTGGTGCGATTAAAGTCGAAATATATACTGTTTAGTGTTTATTCATTTTTTACCCCAGTATTAAAAAATGACAAACTAATCAAATCACGACACAGGAACAGGAAAAGACGCCAAAACGAACAGTCGTTAAAACACGTCATTTAAAAAAAGGATATAATTTAATAAATATAGCGGACGCGGCCGCCAAACCTTATAGCAAAGGAACAATAATAAGCAAACAAAATTTAATTAAAATCAAACGATATAGAGCCCTGAAAAAGAGTGTGCGGTAAAGCGCGACCAGTACTATCCAAGAAAATGACCACGCTAGGTACAGATTAGCTCCTAAATTTGCAAGTTATCGACAAAAATACATTGTCATCAATGATATAGGTATTCTGCACTGCTTGTTTTTGTAGAAAACTTTGCAAAGAATTTATTTATATTTATTGATTCGTCTATAAAAAAATCTTGATGTTTTGGCTTTTGTATAATCAGACAGAACTTTTAATGAATGAACCTTCTATAAGATAAAATGAATTTTACAAAATGAACCTTCTATAAGATAAACTATAGATGGCATATATAAAGTCCTCTATGCGCAGATTTGACGAGTGGTACCCTCCATGAGTCATTGTTTTTAAACGAGTGTTTTGCTGAGTAACAATGGTGGTGATTCCCCAATGTTTGTTTGGTTGGAAGCAGCATGTACTAGGCTGTGCGCCGGTATTCTCGTTTAGATGTAAAGTTTTGTAATAGTGGAGCAGTGCTTTTTGAAATAAAAGTGTTAAATGTGCATCTGCTGGCTGTTTTATTGGGAAAAAAGTTGTCGATGTCCGAAGGGGTATGGTCTCAAAATTTTAAGTACAACTTTAAAGGATTTTGAATTTAGGTTGCAGATCCAAGCTTCAATTTTAAACTGTGAAAAAATCTAAAACTACCTATGTCAGGATTTTGAGTGACAGTCGTTTTTGTGAGGTCAGCTCCGGTAACCCGACGATCGGAGCGAAGTGAGGTCAGCTCACATCCACGGGGATAAAGATGAATATCCTATCCTATCCTATATCGTGTATTATTCACACCAAAACTCCATATACTTCCGTTTATCGAGAGATTGCATATTTTCCACAGTTAAGCAATTGCTGTCTGAAGAAAACTGTGTGTTGTTAAGACCAAAACCTTATTTTTTAGTGACAAATAAAAATCTTCGGTTAATTTAAACCCAGTAGTTATCCGGAAATGTTGCTTACCGAACATCTGTAAAACCGATTACTACTAAAATTCGGAAACAAGAAGAGAAAAAAGTCGTAATTCTTCGTAATACAAATGTTTTGGTGTGTGTTGTTTTTTAATGTTTTCGTGTTCCCGAGTGTTAAAACTTATTTCTGTTAGGAAGTGTATAGAGGTTCAAAGTTTAATCTTTTATTTATGCCTTTGAAAACAGTTTAAGTAAACCCCGACTTAAATTTCGGTTTAAATCGCTCAAGGCCCGGTCATATAAGACTGGAAAATCAGGTTTAACTTAGAAAACCGCAAAACGAACGTCAAGTCTTGCGATTATGTTGAAATTGAAAGATAATTGAACAGTCAAGCACACAGTCTATCTGTTCATTTTCATTTTTACTTTGGACCAAGTATTAAATAAAAATTTAAACAAATCACGGCAAAGGAATAGTCGTTAGAATATCTCATTAAAAGGGATATAGCCTACTATATTAGTAAATATAGCGGACCCGGCCGTCATACCTAAGCGACAAACTAAAATTAATTAGGATCTAAACGATATACGTAAAAACATATTTTTTATTGTGTTTAATACGATTTAACACTCGTCTGTAAGATATTTGTAAGGCCAAAAAAAGTGCTAGGATCGAAGGCTGCCCATAGCAAGTACATAGATCTCTCCATTAGCACTCTACATGTACACAGCTGACAGTGGACGATTAACTAAACACCCAAATGAGCAAACTTTACTTATATAGCCTATGTATTTATTTTTATTACTGATTAAGCAAGGTTTGAAGCCCTGAAACTCGTCCCTAAGACCGTTTTATAGAGTTGGTATATGTATAGTTCGCGTCTACCATTCGGCCACACGACTGTACCATACATGTATTCTTTATGAGGACTCTTAAGTTTTGTGTGGATCGGTTAATTACTCGGGAATTTTATAATTTAAAAATGTCATAGATGACAGAAGCTTGGATATAAATGACGTCACAATGTAATACAAAATGAATTCAATTGGGATGAATTCAAAATCACAGACAAACGAAATCAAATACTACAAAATATAAAAATATTAATTGCCGTATGCTAAGTGTTGGGGATAAGGACTTAATAAAGAAGCCTGTCAATAATACTAGCTGGTTTGATTTACTAATTAACGAATACCAACTGATGATGTTCTTGTATAAAACCGAAATTCTGTTTACAAGTCGCCTTTTATGTGAAGTCTAACCACGAACGAGCAAACTAAAAAGAAGTTGTAGTCTAAATAAGGTACCCTTAACAATGTTAGAGTACCTATAAGTGGTCGGTTAATAATTCTCCATCTTCTAAATTTAAACGAAAAAATATGGGAAGGAAACAGTCACCAGTCCGATGTTGTAACAGCGCTGATACGCACGAACGATAGATGATACTTTCGCAGTGAGGCTTGATAAGTATGAACAAACTTGTGAATAGTAAGTTAGACCGATAAGTATAAAACACACTGTATCCTATACAAATAAGAATGCCTTAATAAAAATGGCCACTGTTTATATTGCCCTGATTCGATACAGGCGGTAAATATTGTAGTTTATTCAATTGTAATTTATCCAAAAAAAATGTCTTAATAATTATGGCCACTGTTAATATTGCTCTGAGCCGATAGGCCACAACAGGCGGTAAACCTTGTTGTTTATAAAATTGTAATCTATACAAATTCTACTGTAACCTATGCCAAAAAGAAGGCCTTAATGAACATGGCCATTGTTGATCATGGCCTTAAATCGATATAGGCGGTGCATCTTGTCCTTTATTAATGTGTAATCTATACAAATCACACTGTAATCATTATAAAAAAGGACTTAATGTAACATAACATGGCCACTGTTGATAATACCCTGTATTGATATATGTGGATAATCTTGTAGTTTATCAAACACAATTTAAATGTCACAATTTACCAACCTTCCGATACATTCCCTGGTGAGCTGTCCGTCCATACTTTGGATTCTTTCGTTTTTCAAATGTTCCAGATTCGGGGAATCCCCGTCCACGTGTCCTAGCGGTACGTCCGTTATCCATAATACAGTAATATACCAACAAAAGTATATTAATCTTTCCCTAACCAAACCCACTCCCTAAACGTATATATGACTAAATGGTAAGTACTCATATATTGTGGAAAGTGATTCTTTGTTATTCTTGCTTTTATTTTTGTTGTATTCAATATTGTCGTCAGTAAAAAATTATATTATGTGCAGTGTAAAATGTAAATAAAAATACCCCTTCAATTGGAGGCATAGGCTGTATCAAAACACACAAATACTAATACTACAAACATAAACACAACATTAGAGGGTTAGGTATAAACTGCAGTATGACTTAAATAAATAAATCAAATCGGCAGTATGAGTCTATTTACCTTACAATAAGGTAAATGAATCTTATTTTAGAAGTGTATTTAAGATGTAATACATATGCAGTGTATAACAACGTTAGAATTGTAGCCTCTAAAATATAATCTCAAACTTAAGCATTTGTCATGGAAAGAGTCTATATATTTACCACATATTATCAAACTATGTTCCAACTTCTATAATTATAATATAAGGTTGATATAAATATATAATAATATAAGGTTTAGCTTCCAAAATTCAACCAATTTTAGTAAATGCCCTCCTTCTTACAACTATCGAAATATCTGAACTTTGACTAGTTATGTAGACGTATGTCTAGAATTTCTACTCACACCGACTTCATATTTAACACTTTTAACTTATAACCAACCTGGGAATTGGGAACAGTTTGTTTTAACGAGTAATATATCCATATTTCTTGTTAAGTCTACTATATATTCACATTTGCTGTTTAACAATATACCTAAACTGCCCTAATATAATAGTTATTCAATTTGACTTCTAAAAATACAAAGATTAAAATACATTGAAATCATGACCAAGTCAGGTCCTAACGAATTGCTTAAAAATTTGAGGACAAAACTGCAGCTGCGAAAGGATAACTGTTATCCAGTAACGCTTGCGGGTCGCCGCGGGCGTATTTATCGCTTGGACTGTTTAGACAAGTCTCTTGAACACGTTTTCGACTATTTTTTTTAGTAATTTCACTTACTACCGATTGTGGAACCTGTGTAAATAAGCCACTTACGATAAAAATTAAAATTACTTTGGTGGATGCTTGTCAAGATAGGTGGACGAATTGTTGACGCGAACGATTCATAAAACCGAAGTGTATGCAAAAATGGAATTAGTGATGGCTTCTTCCCGGTAACAAGTGCAAGTTGACACGGAACAGCCGTTAACGTGTTATGATAGGAAGTCAAATTGAAACGGTTAACGCGACCGCAGAGTACTTCGAAAAAACTTAGTTGTAAGCTCATTATGGGTTCGAAACTTAGGCGAGTAGAAAATAACTTAAAAATGCGAGTTAATACAGTATGGTTGTGTGTGCAAAGATTAGCCATTTTTGTTTGTATTTTTTTCGGGCCAAGTTTCAATTGTATGAGGCTTCTAAATAGGACCGCTTTTGTATAGCAAAAGGTAAATGTGTCAGCCGTGCTAACCATTCGACCACACGACTGTCGTGTATTTTTTATTATTGGGCTTAAATTCGAACCGTGACGGACTGGTCCCCAAAACCGCTTTTATATAGCAATCAGTATATGTATCGGTCGTGCTAACCATTCAGCCACACGGCTGCACCATATGACAACTCTTTCTTACTTTTCGTGTTCTGGCGCCCCTTGCGTTTCCCATCAACGGAATTTAAGTTTTTAGTTTTATGGATAGACATGAATATCCTAACGAAGACATAAAATAACAAATGTCAATTGGTGCTAATTTATTCTCAGTTTAGGAGTGGTTAGCTATGGTGGTGTCAATAAATGCCCTCAAATGTGACACTTTAGCAAAGACGCTTGCAATAGTTGTGTCACAATTCGCTTCACCAAAGCTCACAATGCCCATATGATACCAACGGTTGTTCACGTAACAGTTGAGCGGACCACCGCTGTCCCCCTGCATAGGAAAAGGAAAACTTTTATTATACCATACTTTGGTGTGACAATATTTTCATTGGAAAATATATCAGCGCAATAACAACCATTTGTACCACATTTCCTAAATTCCTACAATACGTATTTACTACATATCAGGCGACTTCCATTAAGTGCCTTTCCTATTGACACAAACGACTTGCTAGCGACAAGTTTCGTTCCTACAACCTTTTAGCTGGCGACGCATTAAACCACCAAGCTAATTGGGCAAACAAATTAGACTCCATCAAGTAATACTCACATTACACGCCCCTTTTCCTACTCCTCCTGCACACTGCATGTCCGAGGTCGTGTCCAGGTTCGCCTGCTGGTAGAGCTCGAAACAATCAGGATCACTCATCAGTGGAAGAGGAGCCTGTTGTAGTATGGATGTTCCCCTGTTTCCACCTGGATATATTTTCCTGGTTTATTCTCGTGGATTGGAAAGGAATGGTGTATATGTTGATATTAAGATTATATACGATTCTTATTTTATACTTAAGAATAAAAAAATACAGGCTGCACTTAAACTTGTACCAACATAATTTTGTCGTTTAAGAAAATTTGCGAGTACATTATGCCAACAGCGGGCTTATTGGACTATTGTTTTGTGCGTTGAGCACAATGATAGTATTATTGAGTTAACCGTTTAAGCCACTAGGTTCTGGTAATGTAAGCTAAAAGTCTTGCTTAAGAATACAGCCGATAAATAAGCAATTGGTTTAACCTGCTTTCAGCTACTGTATTGCGTTACTTAAAGGGGAACTGAAGTCAATTTTAGGAATATCTTAATAAATGGAAAAAAATACGCTGTTTTCAAAATCAAATCAGTTTCTTCCAATATTTTTTTGTTAAAAAGTTATGAGCAGATACGCATTTCATTTTATGTACGTCATTGACGTTGTTGAGATTCCGGGCCTTGTGCAAAGTAGCCATACCCTTTGGGAATAGTCTAGAGAGCTGGCCAATATCATAGATCACCTACTGTATTTACTGCATTCTAATGAAATAACAAAATTCAAATACGGGACAATTTATACGGGAACTACAGAAAAAATATTAAATTTTTACATCCTTTTTCAATGACGAGTTTTAACGACTGTTTGTTTTGCTATATTCTCATTTTCCTATGCCGTGATTAATATCATTGGGTGTTATTTAAAACTACAACAATAAACAATTAAAATAACTAAAAACTAAATCAATAGAGCGTTATTTACTGCAGTCTAAAGTAAGACCAAAATTTAAATATAAAACAATTAAAAGGGGAATCCCCAAAAACCCACCTTCAACGGTGACCCCCCATCCAGTGACGACGCATTCCATTCCAGTGGGGAATTCCCAGCCCTCGTGGGCTTCGCATGCCAGGGATACTTTGTCGTTCAAAATTGCAGGGTACGCCATTTTAACCATAGCTGGAAACCAAATGTAAAACGTTGAAATTAATCAAAAGCAATTATTAAAACTATTTTAGCACGACACAACTGGATAATTTATTATTAATATTGTTTCGCCACTACTTTTACACTAGCTTTTTTCGAAAAATCTTGTTTTATTGAAGGGAATTATAAAATTATTTTCTAACTGGGTTTTTAACACAGGCAATTGTGAACACTTAACACAGGCAAATTTTAACACAGGCAATTGTCAATTTAACTCATGCCCGCATGCATTAACCATTTGGTCACACGTACGATACATATACTACATTGTATGAAAAAACGGACTTTGTAACTACACCATCAAGGGTTCAAATATAGCCAGGTAAAATTACAATATAAAAAATATTCAAGTTACCATAACGAGTCAGGTTTCTATTCCCGCGTGTTTTATGTGAAAACATTTTAACAGATTCGTTAAACAGATGAAGCCTTAAGGTTCATGCTGCGATCGCTAAGAAGAAATTTCGGTTGACTATTAAACATATTACCAATAGATGCTTACATTCTTAAAATAGACGTCATGGTGACGTCACGAAACTTACCTACGTCATGGCTGCGGTCTGGGTTATCATACTGAGGGTGGACAAACACGGCAACGACGTCAATCAACTGTTTGGAGGATTCTTCCACCTGTTTGTTGTGCATTCCTAGCGCCACCTGGTCGGAGCCATATGTCCCAAT
Organism: Ciona savignyi; assembly: GCA_000149265.1. NCBI lineage: Eukaryota > Metazoa > Chordata > Ascidiacea > Phlebobranchia > Cionidae > Ciona > Ciona savignyi. The sequence goes on from CH003049.1 coordinate 335,189, forward strand.
GCTTCACGCAAGGTGGAGATAGAGAGGGGTAAAAATTACGTTTGGGTCTTTTCAACTATTTTGACACTTTACGTTTTTATTGCCATTAAATTATTGCCACTGTATATGTGTTTAAATTACTAAGATCTTTGTGATTGGTATACCACACTGTATCCACGAGTAATGGCTCCTCGTGCTTACATTCTATTAAGCCAGCTAGTGTAGTGTAGACTGTTAATGATGACCATTTAAAGGGCACTCAAACAATATTAATAATTAAGAGTTTTGTAAAATAGTATTGGGGGGGGCTAACCCTTGCACAGTTTACACAGTGAAAATGAACTGACAAAATTAGAGAACTAAAATAAACTTACAAAATGAGAGAAGCGCAATGTGCAGCAGTAACAACCCACTGATCTCGCACTAAGGTACCACCACAATAGGCAGATCCGTATGAACCTTGTAAGGAGACCTGGGATAGAATTATCATTAGCAATCCTGCTTGATTTTATAGGTATTTTTTACCGAGCTGAGTTTTGAACCCATGATGGGTTAATTACAAAGACCGTTTTTGGATGCAATCGACATATGAAACAGTTGGTTACAAGCGGCAAATAATCGACCATGGTTTGACTATGTCGACATATTAACACTGATCTATGTCGCGCGAATATTAAGTTCCAAGCAATATGTGTTCGTTGTAATCTGGTGTTTGTATCCGAATCCTAAGTCAAGTCATTTTAAATTAAAATCGAGTCAAGTCACAGTCTGTGAGTTAATTTAAAAAAATCCTAAAATTCCCACATACAAGGTAAAACAAATCGTAGACGTTAATAATTTGGTATAATTATACGATTTAAGCTAAGAAAATTAATAATTTCTGAACGTGTTATAGTATTTCACTTAAATAAATAACTCGAGTCATCTATGGACGAGTCAAGTCAAGCAATTTTGGCGTATAGAGTCAAGTCAAGTCAGTACAAAATGTGATCCGTGCAACTCGAGTCTCTGTTCCAGTTTGTACCAATTATTTGGAGAACTATTCGTATCCTGTAATACTATAGTCTACACACTTGTTTGATTGGCTTTCTGATAACACATCAGACCATCAGCCGAAAGGTTCCGATTTTAAAACTCAATCGCTACTTGGACAATGCAATCAACAGACGTTGCTCGAAATTCGCGAGATGTATGAATACACCAACACCAAACCACGGTCTTATTGTATTCAATCAATTGAAATTGCTCCTGTACATATAGAGAATTTCAATGGATAAAAACCATTTATTTAAATTAGCTATACCCACGAAAATTCCATCCTATATAAGGCGTACTTTACCTGCCAGGGCCAGCTATGTGGTACAGCTGTTTCACCATTCACAACCCTTGGATTGTTATATGAGACTTGTTCGCCTTGTGCTTTGTAGTCTAAACCGGTTATAACCGGTTCTGCTGCAGGCAATCCACATTGGCTGTCATCTTGACTACCAGCTAAAAGAATTTGGAAAAATTTATTAACCAGTCAATAATTATTTTTCGCACCAAAAATATACACTTTGATAGAAACAATTTTTGTCTAATTGGTGGGCTTAATTTTAATGACGTGCGGACAAAGTAAAATGACGTAAAGAGGTAAGTAGGTTAGACAGAACATGCACACTAAAATGAAAATTAGGGGGTTAGATTAATGATTAGTTATGGGTCCCATTTGGAAAAATGGGACACATTGTTTTTGTCCCTTTTTTCGTCAAATGTTTGAAAGGCATGGCTTGTGGCTCCGACATCTACCAGAAGGGTAATGGAATCGTAATGAAACTTTGTCATTTGTTGGACAACATGGTCTAGAAATGCAAAAACCAAAATTTTGGGCAATACAACCAGGGGAATTCCCCTGGTACGTAAAAAATCAAAACGTTTTTTTCTAAACAAATAGCTTACAAAACTATGGTAGCCCGGTTAAATCTTTCTGGAATGTTGGATAACATGGACCTGGCGTCCACATATCTGACAATAACATATATTGTGTAATGAACATGGATAAAAAATCGAATTGTTATTTTTACCATTTTGAAGAAAGTGCTTTGTTTTGTTTGGTAAAATTATAGGTTTTGCAAAATATCAATCATCACAGTAGATGATAATATAGCATGAGATATAAAATGTGAAATCACTGACGTAAAAAATATTGGTCTTACCCGGGAAATTCCCTCCTATTGGGGGAGTTTGTGGAGGTTGTGTGGGTAACGTTGAGGCGGCAAGTGTGGTTGTGCTTTCTGTGGGGTCAGTGGCAGGCACGGTAGCAGGTGGGGTTGTCACTGGTTCAGTGGCAGGTGGAGTTGTCACAACTGGAGGTGTTGGAGCCACTGAAACAAAGGTCACTTTATATATTCCACCTTAAATAACCAATGAACTAAAACGTTATTCTCTAAGAGACAGAACCTATATGAAGGAAACTGGAAAGCTAACTAGAGAGTGTCAACCACAACCACACTATTACTAAAATCGCTGATTGTACATTTTTCTGCGTGCAGAAAACGATTGGTTCCCTGGCTACCTCACCAGCCTTGGTATATTTTAAATAAAGTGTAAAACGTTTGTTTCTGCAAGCAGAAACTAGTGGGTTCCCGATTAACCAACCCAGATTTAATATAAATGCTTTCCTATTTTTTATAGTATTTTGGAGAAATTGTAATCGATTTCTTGTGGCAACTTGCGGTATGTATTGTTAGCTTGTCCACTTCTTTAATTTATTCACCTACAACTTTCCCTAACATATAAAGTGATTAATCCTTACCAGTTCGGTGAGTTCTGAAATATCGGCCGTTCCCCGTTATAAAATAACCGGTGCCGAACATTCGAAACACGGCCGCCGTGCTTATATTTTTCTCTGTCGGCTATTGCAATTTACCCAGAATTTGCCACTTTAGATCTAAACTATATAAGCTTACACCACTAAATTATTTTTCTTATTATAGAAGCGTAAGCCGTAAATGTGGACTGATTACTAGTTTCAATTGAATTGCATAAAGGGGAATTTCCCGGACGGGAGTTAAAGATAGGAGAAAGTGGTATACGCTTTTTTTTCGTGCTTATTTACATTCTTTATTTAATTATCTTTGTTTTGTGTTTCCACCTCATTTATACGGGTAATAAGATTGTCTTTATGATTGATGGAAAATGTTATTTGGGGAAATTGTCCGGGGTATATTGGTTAAATTTATTTCTGGGTAAGATTTTCTGATTCGTGTTGTACATCTTTAACTTTCTTAGAAATTTGAAGTAAACATTTCTATCTAATACGTAGATATCGGTGATAACGCCGAAAATGCTGATAATGGCGCTTTTTCACATTTCGCCGATATCTACGTATTGTGAAATTTTCTTAGATTTTAAAAAAAATAAAGTGGATGCAAATTAAGGACATGCCAGATAGGATTCTTTAAGGTTTTAACCTGATTTGATAACGCGTTCTACCCAATGACCTGGCGACCGAACATGCTGGTCACTAGCGTTATGCCCGTGAATAGAAAAGGGCAATTTGCGTTAACACTACACGGCCAATCGTTAATTAAGAAGTTTATTCAATTTATTACAACCCATTTATCTACTGGGATTCAGGCAATGTCCGTTAAGTGACTTGTCCAAGGACACAACCGACTAGCTCGCGACCAGTTTTAAACCTTTTCTGTTGGTCGCTAAAATGCATTGATTATGAGTTTTTTCTCTCTTTTAAAGAAGAACCAAAAATAAAGTTAAAAATAGAATAATACAAAAAACAAAAATTGGTACGTGTCTTACCGTTGCCAGTAGCAACATACGACATTTTGAATCCAGCCCCTCGAGCACCGGCAGCGTAGTCTGATCCCGTCAAAAACGACACCGTAATTTCGGACGTTGTTTTAACTATTGGCGTTGACGGTGCGTTGCATAAGTTTTCTGTAAGATAACTGATGTTATTTTATAAAAGACGACAAATTAAATGGCTTAATTACGGGGAAATGTTTTTAGAGGCAAGGTATTCTCTGTACTTTGCACTAATTGTCGACGGCTTACCCAAAATTGAAGAAATAAACGACCCTGTGAGTTTAAAACTTTTTGCAACACTTACGTCCTGGTGCTGACCAGTTGTCGTCGTCGTAAATTACGATGTAGTCGTAACACCCAGCCACGTCCAGATCCATATCCTCAAAAGTCAAGGTGTAAGCCTGCGCCCCTGGAACCCGGAATTTCCACGATGCAGCTGCGTTAGAGTTGTAGCCGTTCGGGTAGCCGGCGCTGGTGATGACCCCAGAGGAAGCGTAGATTGTGGTTGCGGCGTAATCTGTCGAAAAAGATTTGGGTTCGAATCTTACCTATCAAGTTTCTGTACAGGGGTTTTGGACCTTTAGGGCAGGTCAAAATGTTCCTGTTTTTTTTACTGGGCGAAGTTTCGAATCCATGATGGTCGCAACCCAGAGCGTTTTAGTATAGAATTGATATTTGTACCGGTCGTGTTAACCATTCGGTCACACAACCTTACAGTATTGGATTTTTATGTTTATTCTCGTAAATAGAAATAGGTAAGAGGCGCGTTATCATAGGGAAAATCGTGAGATTACGTATCAATTGCGTAAAAGCCGCACGGTTGTGTAGCCGAATGGTTAACGCGACCGATACTTATACCGACTTCCATACAAAAACGGTCCTTGTGAAGAGCCCATCATGGGTTTAAAACTTTCGGTAAAAAATACGTGAAACGTTATGTTTCTTACCTTCAACATTGCGTCTCACATTTCTAGCTAGAACTGAGAAAGCAGAAAAGACTAAAACTTGAAAGATAAAAATAACCTTCATTGTATCTGATCTAAATCGGGCGTACTAATTTTGACAATTAGCAGGACATGTATTTATAAGCTGCCGTTAATAAGTGAACCAACTTGCTGACGACCGTGGGAAGCTAAAATCTGCTGCACTGAGTTAAAAATAGTCGGCTTATACCGCAAGGAAATGAAGTAAATAAGTTTCGCTATGCTTCGCACTTTAGCAGCAGGTGTTTTGAGGCTGGTGTGAGCACACAAATGGTTGGTGACTTGGTGTTGCAACTTTGCTAGTTAAGCGGCAACAAAAGGAGGGTTAGTGCATCGCCTTTCAGTCGAAGGGTTGCAGATTCGAAACTAGTGGTAGCTAGTCGGTTGTGTCCTTGGGCAAGGCACTTAACGCACATTTTCCAAACCCAGCGGATAAATGGGTTCTACTAAATTAAAGGAACGTGTGAATGGGTGCCTCCAAATACTACAGGACCGCTTGGAGCGCTTTGATCCGTTTGTTATGAAAAGTAATTTAAACCCTATCCCAAACACTAATCTCAACCCCAGAAATAACTTTAACGCCAACCCTAACATTAATATCATGCCTCTGGTAATTACGAAGTATAGTAAGCGATCCAAGCGATCCAAGCGATTCAAGCGATTCAAGCGATCCAAGCGGTAGTATTTAGAATTAAGGTACCGCGTGTGAATAGGGCGTGTGAATCATACACAACACACTGCAATACCTCCGATAACCCAACGGTGGGCGCGCGGTGATTTGACGATTGCCCGTGTATTAACCCCCTTGGTTTTTCTATTCGGGAGAATAATAATGAATAATATCCTATCCTATCATAGGCTAATCGAACCCAATAGGCAGACATTTACTTCGGTAAAGGGACTTGGGGCGGTGCCTGAGCCCACTGAATTAGGGGTTTCAAATTAAAGAAACGTCTTAAACCTACAAAACACACTACACTAGTTCCGGTAACCCGTCGGTGGATGCAAGGTAATCTGACGATTGCCTGTACAAAAAGCCCTTTTGTTTTTTATTTATAGGAATAAAACATGAATGTCCGACAGATTCGCCTGGTGGGTTAATGAGTCACCTTTCAGCCGAAGGGTTGCAGATTCGAAACTGGTCGTAGCTAGTCGGTTGTGTCCTTGGGCAAGACATTTAACGAACATTGCCTGAACCCAGCGGATGAGTGTACTGTATTAAATTAAAGAAACGTGTGAATAATACACTTGTAACAATACATACTGTAAAAGTTCCGGTAACCCGCTGGTCGCGAGGTAATTTGACGATCGGTTGTGTGATAACGTTCATTGCATTTTTACATTCACGAAGATAAATGTAAGTATTCTATCTTAAGCTGTCATACAAGGACTATGGCCACGAGGTAAGTTTAGCGATTTCCGTTTTAACATCCCTTGCCGTCTATTGCGTTTTCCAATTCACGGGAATAAACATAGATATCCATCCTTAGGTAGCCTGAAGCAATAACCAGTTTCGACGAATTTTATTTATACAATGTTCCAGTGGCAGTGATACGATTACAACACGATATTACGGCACACCTGCGCCCAGTCGAGTTGTGGTAAAAGTATTAATGGAACCATCGAGTAAAGGAATTTTATTATCGAATTTTATCACGGCAGTAAAACTATCCCTAAAACACGATTTTCAGTTAAAATTGATCACTAAAATACGAAAATCGATCGAAAAATCCCCTATTTGGATAAAACGGGGTAAGAGGGTAAATCGGGGGCAGAGTTCGCGGTCGGAATTTGGTCAATACATTCCCTCTATATTGGCATTTCTTGGTTTCTTGATTTTTTCGATGTTCTTCAAAATCATATCGTGCAGAACAGACTGGAAAACAGAAAAAAAATGTGGATAAAGTTCAGATTCCTGTTTCTATCCAGCTAAATATAGGTAGCGAGTGAGATCTCAGATCTCATGAGTCGGAAAGTTGTCGGATCAAAACTAGCCACTTTCGAGTCGATTGTGTCTTTTTAATGGCCGTCAGCTGAAAGGTTGTGGGATCGAAACTAGCCGCTAGCTAGTCGGTTGTGTTCTTGTGAAGGCACCGGCAGCTGAAAGGTTGTGGGATCGAAACCAGCCACTAGCTAGTTGGTTGTGTCCTTGTGAAGGCACCATCAGCTAAAATGTTATGAGATCTAAACCAGCCGCTAGCTAGTTGGTTGTGTCCTTGTGAAGGCACCATCAGCTAAAATGTTATGAATTCTAAACCAGCCACTAGCTAAGTTGATTGTGTCCTTGTGAAGGCACTGTCAGCTGAAAAGTTGTGGGATCGAAACAAGCCGCTAGCTAGTCAGTTGTGTCCTTGTGAAGGCACCATCAGCTAAAATGTTATGAATTCTAAACCAGCCACTAGCTAAGTCGATTGTGTCCTTGTGAAGGCACTGTCAGCTGAAAGGTTGTGGGATCGAAACCAGCCGCTAGCTAGTCGGTTGTGTCCTTGTGAAGGCACTGTCAGCTGAAAGGTTGTGGGATCGAAACAAGCCGCTAGCTAGTCGGTTGTGTCCTTGTGAAGGCACTGTCAGCTGAAAGGTTGTGGAATCGAAACCAGTCGCTAGCTAGTTGGTTGTGTCCTTGTGAAGGCACTGTCAGCTGAAAGGTTGTGGGATCGAAACCAGCTGCTAGCTAGTCGGTTGTGTCTTTGTGAAGGCATCGTCAGCTGAAAGGTTGTGAGATTGAAACCAGCTGCTAGCTAGTCGGTTGTGTCCTTGTGAAGGCATCGTCAGCTGAAAGGTTGTGGGATTGAAACCAGCTGCTAGCTAGTCGTTTGTGTCTTTATAAAGGCACCGTCAGCTGAAAGGTTGTGGGATAGAAACCAGCCGCTAGCTAGTCGGTTGTGTCCTTGTGAAGGCCCTTGTCTCCTAACTGTTGTCGAATTGAAATGAGCTAATAGCTAGTCGGTTGTGTCATCGAAACTAGTCACTGGATCCTGACTGACAAACAAATATCCAGGTAAAACCCCGCCGTTCCCCCCTTTCCGGGTAAATAGAACACAGGCAACCCAGACTCACATAGTGGTTACGGAGCTCAGAAGCAATGAGACGCAGACTCAGGAATTCCTTCTCGTCAAGTTCGTTAATAAACTGGCGGTAATCACCCACATGGGGATACTTGGCCGCTTTCGCTACTATTTGACCCCTGCGAAAAAGCAAATTTTAGGTGAGGTTTTAAATAAGTACAATAAGAAAGTAAGGATTAGATCGTAAGTTCATTCTTATCGGAAATTCTAAGTTTAAATTCAAAGGCATCGGCTTTGCGGCTTTCGCTACTATTTGACCAAGGTGTGAAAATAAAAATTTTTAATTTTTGCCGCGAGACGAGATTTCAATAAGTGCAATAAAAAAGTAAGGATAGAAGATTGAGTTCATTCTCATCAGAATTCTAAGTTTAAATTATAAGGCATCGACAATTGTTATATTAAGCTTAGGGCATTGGATATTCAGGCTTTATCCCATTGACTGAAAAAAGATAGTTAACACACAGACAATCGACATATTCCCTTGCGAAAAATTACATAATGGAGCATAATAACATGGGTAATCATTAGATTACCTTGTGCCCATCGTTGGGTTAACAATTCTATTGTAGTAAATTACGTTCCTTCAGTTTAAGTAGAACCCTTTAATTAACTGGGTTCAGACAGCAAGGATTATTAATAAATTCAGATAAACAATTGCACTTTTAGATTTCTCATACTAAAAGTAACAAAAACATCCAAAAGAATTCACCTGGTAAAGAAGTACTTTGCGATTTGATCCAGAAATGAGGCACTTTCGCTTTCCACCTGACGTATTTCACCTAAGGTTTCTTCCTAAAACATAGCAAAGCAAATACATTTTGAACAAACTATGATGGAATAGGATATAATGATTTTATTTGTTGCGTTTTAACCAAATAAAGATGGAATAAGATATAATGATTTTATTTGTTGCATTTTTACCAAATTATGATGAAATAGGATAAAATGATTTTATTTATCTCAATGAATGGAACAATTGTAAAATAGGTTTGTCAGAGGGATAACATATTTTATGTTTAATATCATTGAAAACGAAAACAGAGAGTTATCACTATAGCAATCACAAGATCGTCTGCTTTTAAGTGCTTTGCTCAAGGACACAACTGGAAAAATTTCAGTCATGGTTACATTAGATATTTCAGGTTTTATAACAGTACATGAGAAAATGCAACAACAAATGGCAATCCCGAAATTACCTTATGCCCACAGTCAGGTTACTATTGCAGGATGTTTAATACTGCAGACAATGTTATAAAATAGATATATTACCCTTTTTTTGGTAAAGACACTGAGCTATAAAATAATGTTAACCCAAAAATAAATGTGCTACCCTAAAAATGAATTTGTTACCCTAATTATAAATGTGTTATCCTTAAAAATGTGTTTTACTAAAAATAAATGTGTTATACATTATACTAAATATAAATGTGTTACCCTAAAAATAAATGTGTTAGCCTGAAAATAAATGTGTTATCCATTTATGATAAAGACACTGTTATAAAATAACTTTAAGAACTTTCAACCCCTACATTTTATTCACCTGTATTGAAACACCAAAGTTGTTTCCGTCTTCAATTTTGGGGATAAGATGAGTCACCCACATTCTGACTGTGTTGCATTTCTCAATGAGCGTGCGCACCTCGGGTTTTAGGTACTGCGCAATTTCAAGGATTTTCTTGTTACTTGGAATGGTCCCATTTGGAAAGGTAAATACTTTGGTACCTGCAAAGAAAGGATATTGGAATGTTTATCCTCAAAGGTGGGGCTAAGGGTGTTATAGCATGAATAATCATATAAATACCTGTTCACTATTAGGTTAACATAGCTATTGAAGGGATTGGTATTTTTATTTAGTAAAAGGATTACTGTATTTTTGTTATTATTAATTCGCTAGGTTACATGCATGTGCGTTTTTAAGCGATTTTCCCAATCACACAATTAACAAACTAGTCGTTATAGGGACAGTTAAAATTTTTTTATATTTTATATTAAACACTATGGCAATCATGAGATTGTCTGCTTTTAAGAAATTTGCTGAAAGATATAACTGATAAACTTGAAGTTGGTTTTAACATCACTTATTTGCAGAGTATAAATGGTCTGACTGGCCACATTTTTACCAGCTAACCTTAAGAACTGACCATACTTTGCATACAACAAAAAACCACCAAAAATGAAAAATTCTGAACAGAAAACATACCGGGCTGATTTTTACACGAATCTACATGATTTGTTTCCTCTGTGATTTCAACTTTTCGTTTTTTCGCCGGCCCCCCTTCTTCTACCTCTGCATTTTTGACGACCGGTTCGGGTACGGGGAGGTTTATCGCCACGACGACCGTCGCTGCGCATGAGAGATTCATGTGGTCTTTCTGTGGATGAGTTGGACAGGATATTCATGTTTGTTCTTCAAATGGAAAAACCAAGGGGGTTAACACACGGGCAATTGTCAGATTATCTCGCACTCACTGTCGGGTTAACAAAGCTATTGCTGTATGTTGTATACGATCCTTTAATTTAGCAGAATCCATTAATCTGCTTGGTTAATATCCGTTAAATGCCTTGCCCAAGGACATAGTCGACTAGCGAGCGATCAGTTTCATACCTGCAACATTTCGCCAGATAGGCTCCGCAATAAAACACCAGACTAACCGGTCAAACAAAACAGCCGGAGTTGCATAAACCACTGGGTGGTGGTATTGAGGACAGGGACTAATCATTGGACCACTAGTGGGCGCAGAGAGCAAAAGCACTTGTCACAACATGATAGCTAACAATTACTTAAATGTGTGTTGGAAAACTAAAAATGATTCAATTTGGATAACCCATTGGATACCACTGGGTTAAAGCAATGTAAAGTCACTGTATGCCATCGTTTGGACCCTCTGTTCATAGCTCTTTGGTTGTAGTAATGAAAAGTAGCTTGCTGGTGGGCATATAGTGATAAACTGCGTGCCGACAGTCGAGTTGCTGGAGCTTTTACAGTGTTTGGATAAGCCGACATGACTTTTTAATTTGGCGACTCATTAGATACAACTAGGTTGAAGCAATGTAAAGTGACTTGCTCAGGTGCACAATAATACACCTCGTTCCCACAGCCAAGTTCCTAGAGCTATTACAGTGTGTGGATATTCAGAAAAATTTGTAAGACCCATTAGATAACACTGGGTTGGAGCAATGGAAAGTGGATTGGTCAGTTGCACAGTAATACACCTCATGCCTACAGTAGTCTAATTACAGTGTGTGCATAAGTAAATGATCAATTAATTTTTATCCTCGTCATTGAGTGGAATAAAATCATGATTTTTTTCCCAAAACACCAAAGTTTTAACTAATTTTTTTAAAAACTCACCTTCAAATATTCATTTAATTCGATGCATTTTCTTGGGAAAAAATCATTTATTAAATGTTCAGCCTCTTTAGTAATTTCTTCTTTGAAGGTTTTTACCTGTGAATTCAAGTTAACAAAGCTATTGCTGTGTGTTGTTAGTTAGCTTTTGCTTTTAATATGAGAGTTTATTTAGATAGCACCAAATATATGACCTTAAAAGCCGCAGGGAAAGGTAAGTAGAATCCTTATGTAGTCTACACCCTGTGTCTAATCCATTAGATACCACTGGATTGTAGCCATGTAAAGTGGCTTGCTCAGTTGCACAGTAATACACCTCATGCACTCAGTCGAGTTGTTAAAGGTACTATAGTGCAGTGTGTGGATAATCAGCCATGACTTTTAATTCGGACGATTCATTAAATACCACTGCTGGATTGGAGCAATGTAAAGTGGTTTGCCCAGGTGCATAATAATTCAACTCATGCCCACAGTAGAGTTGTTAAAGGTACTATACTGCAGTGTGTGGATAATCAGACATGACTTTTAATTCGGACGATTCATTAGATAGGCTTACCACTGGGTTGAAGCAATATAAAGTAGTACTTGCTCAGGTGCACAATTATACACCTCATGCCCAAAGATAGGCTGACAGATAGATAAGTGTACCAAAGAACACGGGTGCCTCTAAATTAGTACTTGCTCAGGTGCACAGTTATACACCTCATGCCCAAAGATAGGCTGACAGATAGATAAGTGTACCAAAGAACACGGGTGCCTCTAAATACTACAGGACCGCTTGGATCACTTAGATTGCTATGGAAAGTAATTCTAACCCTGTCCCAAACACTAATCTCAACCCCAGAACTAACTTTAAACCTAACCCTAACATCAATATCATGCCTCTGGTAATTACGAAGTATAGTAAGCGATCCCAGCGATCCTTGCGGTCCAAGCCAGTATGGAAAGTACGGCAGCTGCACACTCGAGATTTTTTATTCCCTGCGTCTTTGCACACTTGGGTAATTTCACACATGCTCGTGAGCTGACAGTATAAACATCGTATAATTTCCAACAAACCTGTAAACCTACCTCTGGACCTCGGGTAATTTACTGTCAGTACGGTTTTTGTTACGTAGATAGATATGTTAGCTGATTGACAAGATAGATTTAGAATAGAATAATACGTTTGTTTAAGATTTTTACAAAATAGTAATAAAAAGGAGATTTTGTGCACACTTAAGGTGTGCACTCTTGGACGTTTGCACACTGCACACTTAAATATTTGGTGCGTGCACACTCGAGATCTCGGCGAAAATTGACGTACTTTCCATACGGGGGTCCAAGCGATCCTGAGGTATTTATAGAGGTACCAAAGAACACAGGCCTATGAAAACTACGATATATTTTAAATACCTGTTGCTTTAACTCTTTGTCTTTTATTTTTAATTCCATTATGTTTATTTATATTGTATTGAATAATGTATGTGCAAATATAGCGCTTTATATTAAAACTCCAACAAACCACACGATACTCAAATATCAAAAGTTTTTTGTACATAGAAATAAAATAAAACGCGGAAAGGCGGAATATAAAAATGGAAAGCAAATTTTGTTGATTAATTTAAGTTTAAGGATTATACAACACATTAACCGAGAATATATTTGGTAAGTCTAGCTTAATAATATTTATATGATGCAATAGCTACATCAATTGTATTGAGCAATTGAGGCGATTAACTTAGTAACAGTTAGGAGTTAAATCGTTGGATGTTTAAACGACATAGATTCCAGATAAACTCTCAGTAATCGTCACATACAAAAGTGAAATAAACTTATATAGACAAGATTATTCGTCAGCTGCGGTAGTAATAGTTCAGTGATGACGCAATGTCAGCGCAAATATCGGCTTCGGCGATCATAAATCTTATGTGAACATATGAGGTCGCTACAATCTCTATTAATCTAATTAATCAACTTTGCGACGGCTAAGAGTCAGCGCTAAGAGCTCTAATTGGCCATCTAATTAAGCTTATCTCTGTGCTAGATTTTTTTGGAAAGAAGTTTTCAACAGAACCGTACTCTGAAATGTGATTTATTAATTATTTCTATATCAGGCTAAGAAATCAGAACGTCATTTGTCCACCATTACGAATGCGATCAAAGCATTCATCGTTCAAGGAACATTGCCACTGAGCCCCCATAACTGTTATTTATTATAGGATAGGATAGAATATTCATATTTATCCACGTGATTGGGCAAACCAAGGGGGTTAACATACTGGCAATCATCAAATCACCTGATGTGCATGGTGGATACGTTCCTTCAATTTGGTAGAACCCATTCATTTGCTGGGTTCAGGCAATGTTCGTTAAGTGCCTAGCCTAAGGACACAACCGACTAGCTAGCGACCAGTTCATAACCTGCAACCTTTCGATTAAAAGGCTTCGAACTAAACCGCCAGACTAACCGGTCGGAGGTAGGCTACATCCCGTCTGTGAGTTTAACCACACAATCGCACATAATATTACGTTGTTTGGCTTTCATCAAACTCAATTTTAATGTCATTTTTAATTATTTTTACGGGCAATCGTCACATTACCTCGCGATTAGTTAGGAAAGGGATCTCTCACACCAACAGACTACCCCGCGCTAACTGTCGAGTAACCGGAGTTACACCAGGTTGGGGCAGTGTTTGCTAATTTTTTGCCTAAAACTTAGTAAATTAGCTGGAGACCAGTTTTGAGTCTGTGGGCTAAAAGACAACGTACTACTAACTCTTTAGCTATAGGTCAGACAAAAAACAAAAATATTTCAGATTTAACTCATTTTATTGCTTTTCGATGAGTCTGGCCAACCTAAAGTCAAATGTATATAGTAAAACACAATAAAGGAAAACAGATAAACACATTATAAAGCTTACCGTACTACTTCACTAGGTGATTTCGACATCATCCATAGCAGTAAAACTCGTATCTAAATTTTACATTTGTTAAGTGTCAAATATTAAGGTTTACAAATGCCTTATGGTGGGCTGAATTATAAATTTTTCTATTGACAAACACGTGGGTAAACCTGTCAAACGCTTATAGCATTGGTGATGCTCACAATATCTGCCACGTCGACGGCCCCAATGAAAACTATAAGCGTCAGTCTCAGCAAGAAGCACAAGGGCGAAGAGAATCAAGATTAGAACTTTATTCATCTGCAAAAAATGTTTTTATGTTTAAGATAGGTCTACCTTCGAGTAAAATAATTATGAAAACTTGCCTTTGCATAGGCGAAGTCTTTCAGTCTGTCTATAGAAGTAGTTTTAAAAATGCTTTTGACTTTCCTGAGTGCTTTAGTTTAGCCTATAACCGAAGTAACTAACTTCCCGTTTCTTATTATCTAATAACTTCCTTTTCAACTACCGAGACTGTTCCTTACCATAGGAAGAAAGCAGCAGTTAAGTGATTGTACATTAGGCTAAAAACAAAAACCATGACGTTCTTTAATTTTCTACTTGTTAATTAGTTTAATTTAAACAGAAACCTCGTTGTTTTGAACTTAGGGCACAATGCACTGTAGGGAGCCGTTGCAGGTCGCTGCCTATTTTGTTAGATTGTTCCTTGTATAGGCATCCAGGTAAGCCGGTTACAACACCTGATGCGATCTGCGATTCCCTACGCGCTATCTCGACTCTCGGAGGTGCGCTAATTAATTGAGGTTTTCTGCGTAAATGTCACTTTGACTGATCTCCTGTAGTTCGTCGATAAATTCCTCAGTAGTTTTATAACATCAATTGTATTGAGCAATTGAGGCGATTAACTTGGTACCAATTGCGAGTTAAATCGTTAGATGTTTAAACGACATAGATTCCAGATAAACTCTCCGTATAGACACATACAAGATGTTACTTAATGCGTTAGCACTCTCTCTCCCTTTTCTTTTTTGAGCAAAAGTAAAATAAACTTATATAGGAAAAGTACGACAGCTGTGGTTATAATGGTAAACCTAATAATAATATTTCAGTGATAACGCATTGTCAGCACCAATGCCAGCTGTGCGATCATAAATCTTATGTAACACATGTGGTCGCTACATACACTTCCCCCCTCAGAGGTATGGTCATTTTAGTTTAAAATAACGAACGAAAAAGGGCCATACTTCGTAAAAGATATTACGTCAGAAAACGAAGAAATGAACTGAAAAACTGTCGAACTCAAGGAATGGTACAAAAAAAAATAAAAAAAATAATAATAATAAAATGGTTATCACGTATTTGTGGCGACAAAAGATGTAAAAATGTCCCCACGGTTGACCGTAAAATGTTCTTAAATTTGGGTCTAGCGGAAGTCCATTGGTAAGGGTCGAATCTAACCTGCTATACCCCGTCTATTCTAATCATGATTATTTTGAGTAAAAATCGCCATAGGTTAACTTTGGGAGCACCACCAATATCTACTTCATGATCGTGTACATGGTCAAAACAAGTCTGCACTTCAGGGCAGTAGTAAGCAATGCCGAGAAAATTGTGTTTACCACCAGGTTTGAAATTGATGTAGGGTGCGTGTTTGGCAAAGTGATCAAATAGACTTTCCAACGAATGTATGGGCATCTGCATCTGCTGTCTCATTGCATCCTCATTCAGGAGTTAATTAATGTTCTCCGTTGTAACTTGCGATTGATTTATTGAACCAAGGATTGCGCCGAAATGCTCCAATCCCATCGACGATAAGGGAATTTTTTTCGCAAGCGAAACCAAATCGTCCGAACTGGTTCTTCAATCGGAGTTAGAGAGGACATTTTATGCCGAACCTGGACATCAGCATGTTCTAAAGTATAGTTATCATACAAGTAGAACTTATCGTTTACACGAAATGTAAATGTCCTGTCGGGTGTAGTGCTCAACTAATCTCACACCTTCATAGACCACATCGTTTTTCAAGACTTGGCCGATTCGTAATGATCCGTTACTATCGGTAAAGCTAACGAAAGGACAAATGGAGAAGTAGGATTTATATTGGAAACTGTGGCGTAATGTGGCATTTATTTGCTCACATACAATTTCAGTATTTCCAACAGTTATTAAAGCTCGGGAATTACCCATTTTGGCTGATAGCACTTCAACTGGGAAACAGTATTTTAGTGTAGGCCTATTAAATAGAGAACAGCGATATACTTGCAGTTGACATTCAAGGAATATATCGTCTATGGATTGATTGCTTAACCACCATTCTTGTAGAATTAAACCGGTAGTTAACCTGTGATTGACTTCTCCAAATCTGCATGAAGACTGACACGAAGGTTCTAATGGGCGAAAGTAATGCTTAAATAATGTAGAATAAAGAAGCGTATAGAGGTCAGATCTAACACTTAAAGGTCATAATCCTGTAAATGTCTTGGGTCGAAAAATTGTCCGTCCAAATCGAGTTGTCCGTGGTTCATCTGCTGGCGCAATAGTTCTGTCTAAGTCAGATTCGTGGGAATCAGCATGATCAGATATATCAGTATATATATCGAACTCGGGATTAATAATTTCGCTCTGACTTATCTCAACCTCTAAAGAAGGTGAAATGAGATTACTATCAGTAGACTCCGAGACAGGAATGAGAACATTCGCCGCTTTTAGTCGATCTACTGTCACAGTATTAGGTATCCCATTATAGTCTAGAGTGAAGAATTTAGCATCCCTTTTTAAAACTTTAAACGGCCCATCATATGGTCCGTTGCAGTGGTCTTCTAACCGCGTCATGTCTGACATATACATGGCTGCAAGAACTGAAGTTTGTCGTCTAAATACACCAGCTCGGGGTCCTGGTAATACGGGGGTGGTATGGCTTTAAGATTCCTCATGAAAGTCTTAAAACGGCTCACATATTTCGTGGGAGTCTAAATCATTCCCAAGATTATCCGTGTCAACGAATTCACCCGGTAACCGTAGACTAGTTCCATAAACAAGTTATGCTGATGAATATCCGATGTCTTCTTTGATAGAGTTTCTGATTCCTAAAAGAACCAAACCAAGATTAGCATACCAATCTTGAGGACTCTCCTGGGCTTTAAGAGAAGTCTTTAGCTGCCGATGTAATCGTTCAACTTGGCCGTTCGCGCAAGGTCTGTACGCACACGTGTGTTGAAGCTTAGCCCCTAAAAATTCTGCCAGTTTGTGAAACAAATTGGATGTAAAATTCTTTCCCCTGTCTGTCGTTATAATGCCAGGCGTGCCAAAACGGCTTACCCAGTGTAGCAAAAATGCATTACTGATGGTCTCAGCCTTGATGTCGGTCAGGCAGATTACTTCTGGCCATCTGGTAAAACGATCCACACAAGTGAGTAAATAAGTATAACCGCTAGAGGGTGGTAAAGGTCCAACGATATCTAAATGCACATGATAGAATCTTGCAACCGGCATTTTAAATCTGGCCAAAGGTGCTTGATTGTGTCGAATGATCTTTGATCTTTGGCAGGCTTCACAGAGTCGACACCAGTTCCGTATATCAGTGTTCATGCTTGTCCACACAAAACGTTCACGAATGAGTTTCGTAGTACTCCTAATTCCCGGATGTGACAAAGAATGAATCTTCTGAAATACCTTTTTCTGAAGAGAAACAGGAACAATGGGTCTTGGTTTACCTGTAGAAATATCGCACAATAGCGAGACATCATATCCGCCCAATCTTCGGTTCGCCAACTTCAAAGAAGTCTTTTTCGATTGCTTTAAAGTTTCTATGGAAGCATCATTCTTCTGAGCTGCTGCCATCTCACGATAATTGAATAAATCCTTAGCTTGAAAAATGCTGTTTACTTCAATCCTGGATAATGCATCAGCAACGATATTTCGAGTGCCAGGGAGATATTGAATGTCCGACGTATACTCAGAAACATAAGCCAAATGTCTGGCTTGGCGTCCAGTAGCATTTTCACGTGGAGTGTGAAACGCACTAAGAAGTGGCTTGTGGTCAGTCATAATGGTAAATTCCCTTCCTTCGAGAAAATATCTAAAGTGTTTAACTGCAAGATAAGCTGCAAGCAATTCTCTTTAAACGCCGAATATTTTACCTGGCGTACGTCGAAAGCTTTAGAAAAGAAGGCTAGTGGTTGCCACGCATCGTCGATTCTTTGCTGTAGAACACCTCCAGCTGCGATCATTGAAGCATCCACCACGAGCGCTGTTTGCGCATTTGGTGCAGGAAATGTTAACATAGCCGCTCTGGCAAGTTTAATCTACATCCTGTTAAACGCTTCATCTTGATCTTTGTCCCAAGTAATAGCGAATTTTCCATTTTTCTTAGGTGTGAGAAGCTGGTTCAATGGTTTAGCTACCTCAGCACAATTAGGAATAAAACGGAAGTAGAAATTTACCATACCCAGGAAACGTCGTAGCTGTTTCATAGAGCTGGGTTGAGGAAAGTCTTTAATAACTTGAATCTTTTCTTCCAGAGGTTCTATTCCGTCCGTCGTAATCCGGTGTCCTAAAAAATTCATGGTCGTCACACCAAACTCACATTTTGTAGGGTTCACCACAACTCCATTGTCTCTCAAGCGCTGAAAGAATATCCTGAGATGCTCTTTGTGTTCCTGTTCGCTTGAACTTGCTATGAGAACGTCGTCTAAATAGCAGTAACAAAAATCCAACCCTCTGAGAATGTCGTCCATGAATCTCTGGAACGAATTCGCCGCACAACGCAAACCGAAAGGCATCTTGAGAAATTCAAAAGCACCAAAAGGCGTCGAAATTGCGGTCTTGTGTATATCCTCAGGGTCAACAGGAATATGGTAGTACGCTTTCATTAGATCGATTTTTGAAAATATCTGTACCCCATGCAAGGAATTCACAAAGTCGTGAATGTGAGGGATTGGATACCTGTCCGGGACAGTTATGGCGTTCAATCGTCGATAGTCTCCACATAACCTCCAAGTGTGATCCTTTTTTGGAACCATTAATAAAGGTGATGCCCAGTTGCTATCGGATCTTCTCACAATTCCCAGCTCAAGCATGTGCATGAATTCATCCTTCGCAATCTTGCTCATTTCCGGAGATAAACGTCGAGGTCTACAGAAAACTGGGTTTCCTTTTGTTATGATCTGATGAGTTACCTTGTGTTTTACCTCGGGAATTTTCTGTTTAGGTTTCGTGACGTCCGAAAATTCTTGCAATATCGCTTCATAACCATTTCCAGCAATTGGTGAAACGAAATTAGCCGAAATTGGCGTATTTATGCCGGAATTTTCGCCTTTTATCAATTTATTGGTGCGAGCATTAGAAACTATTCTTGCCTTTAAATCTACAGTCAAATTAAAATGCTCAAGAAAGTCGGCACCCAATATAGGCAATTCCACCTCGGCAATAGTAAATATCCAGGGATATTTTTCGTCATGGCCAAAGTCCAGTTTAACAAATCGCTCACCGTATGTTGCTAGGGCTGATCCATTTGAAGCAATTAAATCTCGTCCGATATTTCGTCTTGTCCGGTCGTCTCTTATAGGTGGTATGAGACTCAAAGAGGCTCCAGTATCAATAAGATACTTAGTCGTAGTGGTCAAATCCGTTATAAACAGTAAAGATGGCGATTTAGAAGTGCTACACAAGACGCTATACGCCATATCCAACGTCTTGCCTGGGAGTTTTTTTGATCTTTTTGAGGGTCCTCCTTGGAATCTATAACTTTAAGTTTTCTCCTTTTTGGTCTTCTTCAATAACCTCGTCCGCGATTGCTCCATTGCCCCGGTGGGTGTTCTTCGTCTCGGTCGTCATCTATGTAGACGGTATTGTCCTGATATCCGCTGTTCTTGGAGGCTGAATTTGACGGTCTGTTCACCAGCTTATTGTTAAGTACTCTAAGGTTTTCAACAACTGCTAAGTTAATTGAATGCAAATCGTTCAATGTAGGATTTGCTACCCCGGAAGAAGAAAATGCCGCAGAATGTCGACTGTCGTCAATTATACTATCTGCTCGGCTGGACATCGCACCTAGCGAATCCGACGTAAATGCTTTGAGCGTGCTACGTACGTTTTTTGGCATACGTTCTAAAAACAGTTGACGCAACCATATTGTCGTATTTTCATCCGGGTAAGGACCTGTCAGTCTTAACATATCTTTCAGCATCTCCGATGGTTTCTGATCACCCAGCGGACCGAAGTTTATCAGTGCTATGATTTTATCAGTCTTAGAAACAGAATAGTTACTGATGAGCGCTTCTTTGAGGGACGTGTAAGGCAAAATTCTATCTCGTTTAGCCAACAAGTGTTCAACGTGTCGGAGATGTCGGGGCCTTAGTGATTCTTTAACGAATTCAAACTTAGCATCTTCCGAAACCACATCAAAGCGACGAAAAATACTTTCCGCAGAATCAAACCATGACTCGGGCATACTTTCGGTGAATTCAGGTAAGTTTACAGACGATTTCTTCAAATAGTCCGTTAGACTATTTAAAACTTCGCTCAATAAAGGACCAGAACGATGATGTTGTTGTTGGGAATTAATCGTACGATTAAATGGAGTTTTAACAGAAGTCGCGTCAACGTTTAATGGCTTCTTTCGATAATAGGTTGGTTGTTTGATGTTAGGCGTCGGCGATGATAACGAAATATTATCCCCCACCAGACTAACGTCTTGTAGGTTATAATCTTCCGACCAATGATAATCATCGTCATTAACCGGATCATAACCATGATCATTATTTTCGGGACAGGCAGATTTCGTTCCTTTTTAACAGACCTACCGCTAAATCCAAAGAATTTTCTCATTTTAACGGACTCCGTGGGTTTAAAAAAAATAATAATAATTAAACCGTACCAAATCTATATAAACAGATTAATTATAGCAAAACAATAATTTAAAACTTAATTGAATTGTCCGGTGAAGTTGATCTCCTTCCCGTCGTAGTAGATCCGGTCGTCGTCTGTAGAATCTAGAGTCCTTCAAAGTATCCGTTGATCTCGCGTATATAATCCGTTGTGTGAACTTGACACCTCCACGAACAATAGAACGGAAATGTCCAACGTTTGTTCTTGATGGCGAATGCGGCGTTTACAGTGGATGCAGAAATGTACCTCGAAACTTTAAGGAGCAAAGCAATGTAGTTGAAATTCTTCTTTTTCCGGCTTTCCAATCATCAATGCCACCTCAAAATTTGCTCAGAAACAGGGTCACCAAATATGTTGGCCCCAAGTATTCGCTACGCACTGTCTCGCCTCTCAACGCCTCGGTAGCTTTATAACATCAATTGTATTGAGCAATTGAGGCGATTAACTTGGTACCAATTGCGAGTTAAATCGTTAGATGTTTAAACGACATAGATTCCAGATAAACTCTCCGTATAGACACATACAAGATGTTACTTAATGCGTTAGCACTCTCTCTCCCTTTTCTTTTTTGAGCAAAAGTAAAATAAACTTATATAGGAAAAGTACGACAGCTGTGGTTATAATGGTAAACCTAATAATAATATTTCAGTGATAACGCATTGTCAGCACCAATGCCAGCTGTGCGATCATAAATCTTATGTAACACATGTGGTCGCTACAGCACAAAATACACTTAGTGTAAGTTGCCTGAATCCAAAAGTTGAATGTTTTAAACAAAACCTGTATCATCGTATTCAACATCATTGGATTTTGACACGAGTTATGTGACAATAAACATGATAATTATTTTTTCGATTCACTTGTACAAGGAAAGTATAGGATAGGGTCGTTACACTTATTGTCGTGAATGGACAATTGCAAAAGAACACAGCGTTTAACACGCACGGCAAATTATCAGATCACCTTGAGCCCACCGTCGGGTTACCGAAGCTA
Organism: Ciona savignyi; assembly: GCA_000149265.1. Lineage (NCBI taxonomy): Eukaryota > Metazoa > Chordata > Ascidiacea > Phlebobranchia > Cionidae > Ciona > Ciona savignyi. The sequence continues at coordinate 357,135 of CH003049.1, forward strand.
TTGCAGTGTGTAATTTAGACTTTCTATCAATTTGGTAAAACCAATTATTCCACTAGGTTCAGGCACGTTAAGTGTCTTGCCAATGGATGCAACCGACTAGTTTTAAACATTCAACCCTTCGGCTGAAAGTCGACGCACTAACCAACCAAGCTAATCTGTTGCACAAACAACGAATTAATATTTTTGCTTTTCTTTAAATGTCGACTTTATCTGCCGTTTACCTAACAACTAAATAAAATACCACATTTAGCCCATGAGTAACGGCAAATCGACTATTAAATCCATAATTGGCTATTGTCATGTTTTTAAAACAACCTCCACACAGAAAGGGGAATAACCGAATAAGGAACCGAACCTGTGGTTTACTTGTTGATAGGGTTGTTTCAAACCCAGGATTATAAAGAGCAAATTACAGAATGTATACATGGTACCGACAGATCCATGCCCCTACGGGACTGGAGCAATGCATTTATTGCAACTTTACGTCAGAAAAAGAGAAGAATCTTGTCGTTACTGCGGCCTCTGAGTTGACAGTCTACCGTTTGGAGAAAAATGTTGAAGTAAGTGAAGAATTTTTTAACCGATGTAAAAGGGCTTAAAGAAGGGAAAGGAGAAACGCCTAATTCAACTATGGAAACCCTGCAGTGAACAATATTCTTAAAGAAAATGCACCAAACTCTATAACTAACGCCAACTTAAGCGAAAGAAACAAAAATAAAAATTGTATTGTATTAATTGTAACTTAAACTTTCGCTCTTACACTACAGTACCTTTTATTAGTACAGGCTCGCTTAGAAAGTTGAGGGTCTGAGCACTCGATTCAAACACTCCAAGCGATCCTGTAGTAATTACAGCTATCCCTTACACTTAACGACAATTTTTACTTTGTTGTGCAGTTTCTCTGCTTTCAGTATTAGTAATGACAGTGGAATTGTATATAGTCGGGGTTAAAATCTTGTTGGAAAGTAAAATGCTCTGCAGTATTTGGTGTTAATGTACACACGGGCAACACTAAAAGGAGTAATAAAGGGAAGGAGGGAAACTGCTCACTAAAACTATGGAAACTAAATTTAACCCTGCTCTAAACAGTAATCTCAACCCCAGTACCCTAACTCCCAACTCCATGTTTAAGACTGACTCCAATGCTCTAATATTTATTTTAATGTGCGGTTTCCCTCCTTGCCACTTTCCCTCTTAGTTTTCCCCGATTCACACTTCATGTTTATTAACAATTGTCAAACCAAAAAGATTTACTAGAGTGTATTTTATGAAAAAAGGGAGGTTTTGGCACATCTTCACCTTTTTTATACATGGGACCAGCATTATCCATTGACCAGAGACATGTCGAAGCAGTGTTTGTGTTCTCCAAATTACCAGCAGTTTAATTTTAAACTAAACATATTAGGTTCATAAACTTTTTTAAATGTTTTTCTTTTTGTAGGTACCTGGCAAAAACGAAGGAACAGAAGGTAATTTGATATTTCCAAGTGTGTTATATATTCTAGGTGTAAGGTTAAACGACCTTGTTTTAGCAATTTGCATCTCAAAGAGAAATTGAAAGTCCTTTTTACTTACGGGCATGTTAACTTAATAATACAATTTTGTACCCCTTGACTATCGACAAGTGCATGTGTATAAAAACGACAGAATCATTTGTATATTTATTCGTTTTAAACTAAAAATTGTATTTGCACATGTAAGCATTACTAAAACTGCATGTTTTATATTTCCTGATCCCTTAGGGTTAATGTGGGTCCTTGTTATACCAAGACATCTGTTCAAAATTTTTCTGTTTAAACATCAGACTTTTTGTTCCAGAAAACACGGTTGTCAAACAGAAGTTACAGCAAGTGGGTTCATGGCAGCTGTTTGGAAATGTTGTCCGTATGAAGTTAATTCGACTGTCTGGAGCTAAACTTGACTCCGTTCTTCTTAGTTTTGCGGATGCCAAGGTTTAAATTCATTTTTTAATTATAGTTTTTTGTGTGTACCTTATTGTGTTTTTAAATATTTCCTGTTATAATCTTATATTTTTTATTACCGGTAGATATTAAAAATTTTTGTAGCAGTACATCTTAGTCTGGCGGTTTAGTGCGACGCCTTTTAACCAAAAGGTTGCAGGTTTGAAACTGTTCGCTAGCTAGTCGGTTGTGTCCTTGGGCAAGGCACTTAACGGTCATTGCCTGAACCCAGCGGATTAATGGGTTTCTACTAAATTTAAGAAACATGCCTGTGTGTTAACCCCTTGGTTTTCCTATTCATGGTGATAAACATGAATATCCTATCCTTTTTTGTATGAGTATTTACATTTTCTATGGATTATAAAGCATATAGCAATAGTGTAATCTGAATTCTGTAATGAAAACCGTTAACATAAGCGCTAGTTGATTACCTTAACACCGCAGTCTCGTAACTACAGTTATTGCATTTTGTTTAATACGCTACATACATTGCTATAGCTTTATAGCTTGTATTTAACCCATTAGTTCACTGGATTTGAGCAATAATTTCACACAAGCCCGCAGCTGGTTCTACGTTCCTGGACAAGACACTAGTTTGTTGTTTCAATGCATTAGATTTGAATGTTAACCGTGCAGTTAACAAGACAGTGTAGCAATGCTAAGTTGACACTTGCGGTCAAAAACACTAAAAGTCAAATTTACGATAAAAAAAAACTTAGGGTCAAACACACTGAAGGGCTAAAGCAGAAACTGACGCAAAAAATAAAATAAATAAATAAAAAAGTCAGTTTTAAATTGTGAGTTTCTTAAAAAGCTTTCTAGTTCCATCCAGGATAGGTTAACTGTCAGTTGCATGTAGAGCTGAGCATAATAATTTTTTGGTTGTTTGTTTAAATAACGATGACGTCATAAAAAATAACGATGACGTCCAAAAAAATAACGATGACGTCAAAATTACGGAATTACATAAATAAGCCAGCATAATTGCGTAATACAACTTTAATTACGCACAGCTCTAGTTGCATGGTCATGATTAAACCCCTTTCCACACATCCCAGCTTTCCATAATAGAGTTTGACCCTGCAATGCATGATATCAAAACTACATCGCTTCATTATTTCGAGGATAACTTGTTTAAGGTGAGACCTTCTGATTTTTATTATCAATATGTTGTCCATCATTTTATAATGACTATTGATTCACATAAGGTTACCTTTCTACTTTGTTATTGTACGGTAGTATGGCCGAGTGGTTAACGCGACCGATACATATACCTACTCATATATATAAAAACAAATGTTATGTGATCACACACATTTAAAATACATTTGGAAACTTTATCTTGCGCAAAATGTCAAAATGCCAAAGTTAAGTAAAAACAACAGATCACCCATTTTAAATAATAAGAATCTATCGTCAAATCAAAAAACACCAGATGCCCATTTACAAAGTAAAAAAAAACCCACTGGATCACCCCTTTTAAATAACAATCCCCACCCCCTGTCTTACCCAGGATGGGTCACTCCAGCGATACACCCTTCCCAAGATCGCAGTTGACCCTGACAGCCGATGTGTGTGTCTACAACTGACCTCCAGGTCCGTGGCAATTGTGCCTCTCAGAACCAGTGCCATGGCGCACGCCGGTGACGACTCTATGGCACATGACAACTCAACGTGAGAACTCCCTTTTATATATGTGATTATGCAGTGTATTAATTAACAGTCAAATGAGAAACAGTTTAAAAATGGTTGACCACTTAAACATATAAGAACTGGTTTATGTGTAAAATCAGTTAATAAGTATAGAAATGTAGGAAAATCAGTTACCACTTAAAAGAAAATCAGTTAATCTAATTTTTTATAACTCTGATCAATCAATCAATGTCAAAGGTTACTTTAAACTTTGATCACTTAGTTGTAAAAGGTTGACTCATTGTAATTGCCATTCACCCTTTCACTACGGGTTAAATGCTGAACCGCAGTGTTTTTTTTTTCAATTTCATTAGCTCTGATAACCAGAAACCGGGATGTCTTTTTAATTTTTTTACATAATTATCTTGGAAGCACTGCAAGTGATCCCAACTAATTGTATAGGATGGGATATTCATGTTTATCCCCGTGAATGGGAAAACCAAGCGGATTAACACACCGGCAAACGTTGGATTACCTCACGCCCATCGTCGGGTTAACGACGCTGGAGCTGTTGCAGTGTGTTGTGTATGATTTAGACGCTCCTTTAATTTAGTAGAACCCATTAATCTGCTGGGTTCAGGCAATGTCCTTAAAGTGTCTTGCCCAAGAACACAACCGACTGGGTAGCCACCAGTTTCGCACCTGCAACCTTTCGATTGACAGGCGATGCACCTAACCGCCAGACTTACCGGCCGGGTATTTTAACAGCAAACGAACGGCTGCCACGTCGTACACGATAGACCTTCACCTAGTGGATTCTAGGTTGCAAAGGATAATTGACATCCAATTTCTTTACGGCTACAATGAACCCACCCTGCTTGTGCTGTTCGAATCTCTGCGGACATGGGCTGGGTAATTACGCCTTGTGTTGTACACTAAACCCAGTTTTGGGTTTATTTTTTAACTCTTATTTCTAAAAGTGGACTTTTGCAGAAAAAGTGTTGATTTATAAACACACTAATTTAGATTTAGTAATTAAAGCTAAGATTTTAATCTGTGACTGAACCTTCGGTATCACACTATCATAAGTATACATTGTTCGAGTTTAAAATAGGATTTATGGAGAAAACTAAAAGTAGGGAAAGAGGGAAGGAGGGAAACCGCACATTAAAATGAAGATTATGACATTAGAGCTAGTTTTTAACATGGGGTTGGAGTTAAGGTTTAGTTCTGCGGTCGAGATTAGTTTTCAGGGAAGAGTTTTAGTTTCTGTAATTTTAGTGTGCAGTTTCCCTCTTTTTTTCCTTCCCTCTTTCCCTCCTTTTAGTGTTGCGCAGAATTTATCCATGATTTATCCAGTAAATTTAGAATGCAGGAAACCAATTGTTGTTCCCCACTTTTTAAAGGAGCTATTGCAATGTAAATGATTGAGACATTCTTACATGTCCCATTCATTCACTTGGTCCAGGCAATGGCACAAACTACCTCCATTTTAACCTATTTTGCAACTCGATTGGAAATGAGGCATTATTTAATACCAGTGGATAAAGCCTAGTTTTCCACCCACGAGGATATAAATAACCAATCCACACACTGTGATAGCTCCAGCAACCAGACTATAAGCATTAGATGTCTAATGATACCCATGTATAAAGCCTGACTTCCCACCCACGAAGATATTAACAAACCAACCATCTGCTAAAAAAAAGCTTCTACAACTCGACTGTGGCCAATAGGTGTCTTACGATACTTGTAAATAAAGCCTTGCTCCCACCCTCATAAAGAAAACCTTCATACACAAATATACCTACAACACAGTATGTACTCCCCATCACCATATCCCCACCCCATCATCACAACCGCTGCCATTCTCCCGCAGAATCGGTGCCTGCTGACTTATTATAGTCCCGCAGACTTTCCCTCGTTTCCATTAACTTATTTAGCCAGTGAGTTCAGGGTTAAGGGTCAGGGTTAAGGGTTAAGGGTTAAGGGTCAGGGTTAAGGGTCAGGGTTAAGGGTCAGGGTTAAGGGTCAGGGTTAAGGGTCAGGGTTAAGGGTCAGGGTTAAGGGTCAGGGTTAAGGGTCAGGGTTAAGGGTCAGGGTTAAGGGTCAGGGTTAAGGGTCAGGGTTAAGGGTCAGGGTTAAGGGTCAGGGTTAAGGGTCAGGGTTAAGGGTCAGGGTTAAGGGTCAGGGTTAAGGGTCAGGGTTAAGGGTCAGGGTTAAGGGTCAGGGTTAAGGGTCAGGGTTAAGGGTCAGGGTTAAGGGTCAGGGTTAAGGGTCAGGGTTAAGGGTCAGGGTTAAGGGTCAGGGTTAAGGGTCAGGGTTAAGGGTCAGGGTTAAGGGTCAGGGTTAAGGGTCAGGGTTAAGGGTCAGGGTTAAGGGTCAGGGTTAAGGGTCAGGGTTAAGGGTCAGGGTTAAGGGTCAGGGTTAAGGGTCAGGGTTAAGGGTTAAGGGTCAGGGTTAAGGGTCAGGGTTAAGGGTCAGGGGTCAGGGTCAGGGGTCAGGGTCAGGGGTCAGGGGTCAGGGTCAGGGTCAGGGGTCAGGGTCAGGGGTCAGGGTCAGGGGTCAGGGTTAAGGGTCAGGGTTAAGGGTCAGGGTTAAGGGTCAGGGTTGAGGGTCAGGGTTAAGGCTCAGGGTTAAGGGTCAGGGTTAAGGGTCAGCGTTAAGGGTCAGGGTTAAGGGTCAGGGTTAAGGGTCAGGGTTAAGGGTCAGGGTTAAGGGTCAGGGTTAAGGGTCAGGGTTAAGGGTCAGGGTTAAGGGTCAGGGTTAAGGGTCAGGGTTAAGGGTCAGGGTTAAGGGTCAGGGTTAAGGGTCATATCACACGATTATTTATAATCGTCCGGGTGTTTTTTGTGTGCCACATCATCACAACCGCTAAAGAAGTTGCGAATCATTTAACCCACCCCAGGCACCCGCTTACCCTCTATTATGACATCACAGACGAGTAGCAATGCGGCAAGACACGTGCAACATTGTCGCGATATCATTGAACATGATGGAACAGCTTCACCCAGTGGTGTGGTCGTTAAACGGGCTTCCGTTCGATTGCAAATTCGCGTATCCTGTCCCGAAACCCATCGGTGAGAAATAAAAATTGATTTTTGTCATTTTTTTAAATTTTATATTTTTAATTATGTAAAAAACATTAATTTTTAAAACACTTTTTTAATGGAATATTATTTTTTATTAAACTATTTTAAATACATATTCTTTAAACTGTTGTAATTAAATATATTTTTTCTACTGATTGCCTTGCCCAAGGACACAATTGACTAGCTCGCCGCCGGTTTTAATCCTACAACCTTTCATTAAGAAGCAGGCTCTTAAACTGACTTAGTTATACACCAGAACCAACCAGTTAGAAACTGGTTACTAGCTAGTTGGTTGTGTCCTTGAGCAAGGCACTTAACGAACATTGCCTGACCCCAGTGGATTAATAGGTTCTACTAAATTGAAGGAACGTGTGAATCGTACCCAATACACTGCAATAACTCTGGTAACCCAACGGTGGGCGCTAGGTGATCTGACGATTGCCTGTGTGATAACCCCCTTGGTTTTCCCATTCAAGGGGATAAACATAAATATGATATCCTAGAACGTAAAATTAACTCTAAAACTTTTTATTTAAACGATCTTTTCCAGGTGGTGTTTTGATATTTGCGGTAAACTCGCTGCTGTACCTCAACCAGAGTGTCCCCCCTTATGGGACTTCTCTCAACTCAACCACAGAAAACTCGACGTCATTCCCTTTAAGTATGTTTTTCACATTAAATATTTTTGCTTAAACTTGTTTTTCTCCGACCGGTTAGTCTGGTGGTTTAGTGCGACGCCTTATAACCGAAGGTTGCAGGTTTGAAACTAGTTGCTAGCTAGTTGCTTGTGTCCTTAGTCAAGCCATTTTACGGACATTGCCCGAACCCAGTGGATTAATGGGTTATACCAAATTAAAGAAATGTGTGAACCATACACAACACACTGCAATACCTTCGGTAACCCAGCGATGTTGGGTGCGTTAATTGGCTCTATCTCAATCCCATATTGACTCTCTTAGTTACATTTCAACCCCATTTTACCCACGAATTATCTTAATTTAACCTCATAGAATCACTGACTTAGACACATTTAACCCCATTTTACTCAATTACTCACAATTCAACCCAATTTTTAATTAGACCCGTTTTAACCCAATTTTTACCCACAATCAAACCTCACCCTATATATCCTCGATTTTTGGCCCCACATTTATATGATCTTCCCCACATTCCACAGAAGCACAGGAATCGGTGTGTATGCGATTAGATTGCAGCTGCGCTGTGTTCATATCACCAGAGAGTATGGTCATTTCGCTCAGTAACGGCGACCTGTAAGTAGAATGATTGTTGTTATTTGTGTTTGGCACATTGGATACCATGTGCTCGCAGTCAAGTTTATGGAGCTATTACATTGTGTGGATAATCAGACTTGACTTTTAATTTGAACTACTTATTAGATACCACTGGGTTGGAGCAATGTAAAGTGACTTTCTCAGATGCGCAGTAATACAGCTTATGCCCGCGGTCGAGTTGCTAAGGCTATTAATCTATATATAATATAGTTGGTTCATTTATATCCTGGTGGATGGATAGAAAGGCTATCTTTAGACAACTTGTCTACAGTTAAATTACTAAAGCTACGGGTGTTTGAATAGTTGATTCATTTATGTCCTTGTGGGTGAAAAGCCAGTCTTTATCCACAGGTATCGTAAGACACCTCTTAACTTAGTTTCTGCGCAAGAACTCAATGCACTAGGTAGAAACCTTTTGGTTTCTGTCAAGTTGTAGTTCGTACACTGTTAATTTATTTATATCTCTGAGATACCTGGCTTTATTCACTGATATTTTAAGAAACTTGTGTCCACAGTCAAGTTACTGAAGCTATTTCAGTGTATGCCTAGTGGTGTAGTAATTTTTTTATGAGTGGTCAAGCTTTATTCTTTATCTTGCCACACCACATCCAAGTTTAAGTAAGTAAACTATTAATATGTATATTTGATAAATAGAAAATAAATTAAACATTTTCAGCTATGTTCTGACTCTATTAGTGGACAGTATGCGAAATGTGCGCAATTTCCATTTTGACAAGGCGGCTTCAAGTGTCCTAACATCTTGTGTGAGTATTTTACTACAGACTTGTTTTATAAGCTAGTTGTATGGTCACCATTACAATTTCCGTACATTATCACATTATCATTGGGAAGGTGCTTGGTAACAATCTGGGACCAGGAATGTAGGCCATGATACATTACATTAGTAGGGTTGGGTCTATGTTAGCACCAGGACCAGGGAGAGGGGTTAAAAATTGTTACTTCACTACAATTTTTTGAATCAGATTTTTTTAACCATTTGATAAAATTTACCTCGCAAATTTGCATAAAGAATGCATAAAACAGAAAAAATAGCAATTATCATGTTTAACTTGAAACAGCAGTGATTATAACTCAAAATTACTGTACCATAAAAAAAGAAAAAAGAAAGTTAACTTTCTGCATAAAATTAATCAAACAGCAGCGTATTAATTATCTAATACCGTATTATTTTGGTCATGCCTTCATAAACTCTCTCCAGTGTAGAAAAGTATAAGAATTTACTTTAATTTCATTTTCGACAATTTTTCCTCAGTTAACTGTGATGGAGGATGGATTTATATTTCTGGGATCGCGACTGGGGAATTCCCTTCTTCTGCGCTACACTGAAGCCCACCCAGAGTCTAAAGTTCCGTCGAAACAGGTTGGTTTTGCGGGGTTAACAATTCTTTGATTCCGGCAGTCGAGCTGTTTGGCAATGACTGAGGGGATATGAATTAACAAAATTGTTTTTTTTAATAGAATTTGAAGAAAAGTTGTTATGTCCAGCGATAAAATGATTAAGATTTGGAGTGAACCTTCCAAAGATAAAATGGCTAAAATATGGAATGATTCTTCCAGATCTAAAAAGACTGCAAACTTAACAGTCGTTATAACACATCATTTAAAAAAAAGATATAATTAAATAAATATAGCGGAGGCGGCCGCCAAAAATAAGCGAAAAACAATAATGTACAAACAAAATTTAATTAAGACCAAACGATATAGATAATTGAAAAAGAGTGGTGGTAAAGCGTGACCTGTATTGTGTTCACAAGTGTTACCAATGCTATACTACCATGTTTTCCACTATATTGGTATCCATAATAGTTTTTCCCACTAGATTTCCCCTCTAATTTCCCAATGATCCTAATTTCGCAGTGAAGATAATTCAAAGCATGTTTCCAACTAGATTTTCAATTCTATTTTCCAATTCCACTCTATTAGATTCCCATTAATAACCCACAAGATAATTCAATTTATGTTTTCCATTAGATGGATGATTTATATCCTTTTTTCTACTAAATTTCACATTTCCCAATACTACCCCACTAACTTCTAAAATCCCACTAAATTTCATTTTTTTCCATTTAGATATCCATTTTCTTACCAGATTTAAATCCTGTTTTCCTATTAGATGGAAGAGCCAGCTGCAAAGAGAAAGCGTTTAAATACTGCGGCAGACTGGGCAGGTATGTCGGTTTGATTTGTACTTTAATACCCACTAACTATGTGCATTTAGCTACATTTTTTGATGAGTATGACATAAACTAGATCTGCCAGCTTTGTGCAGTAAGGTGACATATATATAAAGCAAAAAAACCTGCAATAAGTAACCTATGGAGTAAAAAACACCTGTGGGGCGCGAGCTGATCTGACTATTGCCCGTGTGTTAACCCCCTTGATTTTCACATGAATATTCTATCCTGTCCTATCCTAATCCAGTAGTTAATCATGCAGCCAGCACCAGTCATGACATCGAAGACTTGGAAATGTACGGCAAAGACACTGTAACAGCTGAACCACTTTCATCCTACAAGTTCGAGGTAATTTATCGAGATATCATCATTAAAGGGTACAGCTAACCAATTAAATATTGTATTTTTTAATGGTGTAAATTTGTTTGGTATGGGATAGGAATTTTCAGGTTTTTCCCTGAAGTAATAGTGATTTATAACACTGGGTTTGTCGGATAAACATGCGAATACTTATGAATGGTGCAATAAAAGTTATTTTACATGTTATCATATCTGTTGTGATAATGCGTTAATTTCTATCTCTGTAGTAGAACATGCAGGTTTCCAGACAGTTATTTTTGTGCTCTGTAATTAACTGTAATCATGCCCGCATGTATGTAATAATTAGTTACCTTGGTATTCTTTGCATGCATTTCGTGTTATATAACCCGAGGTGTTTCGTTTTAATTTCATTCACTACCAAGTACCTCCAATACAGGAATACAACAATATCATACTTATACTTACACAGTTACTCACTGTCATCTTAATTGCCTTGTCCAAAGGCACAATTGACTAAACTGGGGCTGATTTGGAATTTAGGCCAGACTATTCTCCATAACAAATTACCACTGAAGAATTCTTCAATTACCGCCCAATGTCCAATCATTTTAAAAATGCTCACTTACAGGTTTACTTCCACTTATTGTCAGTTTAGATACCTTTCCCAAAAACACTATTGAATAGTTGGGGGCTAATTTTCTGAGATATGAGACCAGACTTATTGCATTGTCTGGCAGGTTAGTCTGGCGGTTGAGTGCGGCGCCTTTCAATGGAAAAGTTGCAGGTGCAAAACTAGCTAGTCGGTTGTGTCTGTGGGCAATGCACTTTACGGACATTGCCTGAACCCAGCGGATTAATGGGTTCTATCAAAAAATAACACTGAAGAATAATATTCGCTACAAAACCAATACCACCCAAAAAATAAGACCGTAGAATACTCCTTTCTTTAATTACCACCTGAAAATGACCAATAATTTCTAAAATACTCACTTCCAGGTATGCGATAGTCTGCTGAACATTGGTCCCTGTGGCGCAGCCGAGTTGGGTGAACCTGCGTATCTTTCTGAAGAAGTAAGTTTATCAATTCAACTGTTCGTTTTTGATCCGATATGAATTTTTAAATCTATGGAGGATGAATGGGTTAAAGGAACTTCTCGATCACAATACAATGCAATAGCTCCTGTAATCCAACATATACTGGATTAGTGGGTTCTACCAAATTGTAGGAACATGTCTATCATGCAAAACGCATACCAATAGCTCCCGTAACCCGACAGTTAGCAGATCAGTGGGTTCTACTAAATTAAAGTAACCTCTCATCACAACACACTGCAATAGCTACAGTAACTTGACAGTGGGTGTGAGGTGATTTGACCATTGCCCGTGTGGTAGCGCTCCTTGCATTTTTTATTCACAGGGATATTTGGATTTTTATTGCCCTGCTTGCGTTAGGATGCGCTTATACGTATCAAATAGATTGTGAACAAAATACAAATCAGTTGTTATGTCCTTTGTCCAGGATTGAATCAAAATTTCACCCTTTTTCTATAATACCACATTGCAATAGTCTTATTGCCCCAACTGAATATAGTATCTGTGTCATAATGCAAGGCATTTACAGACACCACCTGGTATCAGTGGATTCATGGGTTGAACTAAAACGGTGGAAACGTCTTAAGTATTTACAAAAAACACGATTGTCATGTGATAAGGCTTCTTTGATAACCTGATCTAAGCCATTTTCCTATTCATATTAAAAAAAGATGAATATATCCCCACTTTGCTAACAGGACATTTTAAAAAACTATGCAAAATTAAAAATCCCTCTAACCATTACCCCTTACCCGTGCTTCTTTCCAGTTTGTCACCCAGCGTGAGACGGATCTCGAACTTGCAGTGTTATCGGGGCACGGCAAAAACGGGGCGCTGAGCGTTCTTCAGCGCACAGTGAAGCCCCAAGTGGTAACCACCTTCGAACTACCGGGGTGTACTGATATGTGGACTGTCCATTCACCGGGGAAGAAAAAGGTAGGTGTGGGTATTTGGCGGGGTAGGGGGGTGTTAACTTATGGG
>CH003049.1:371718-386707 GCA_000149265.1 Ciona savignyi
TGTAAAATGCACGATATGCGACCCCTATGCTATTCTCTTGACCGCGGACGGTCAAATTGTGACCCTGGTTTTGACCCCCGACCCTGAGAGTGACCCAGGGGTGAAATTGGATTGCTCCAACCCCTCAATAACTCAGGTTCGATTTTAATTGACATCAGTACTCGTTAACCAATATTTACATGAAAGTCTGCATAACAGTGTCATACTGTGTAGATTGGTGGGTTAGTGCGTCGCCTTTAGCGAAAGGGCTGCAGGTTTGAAACTTGCCAATTGTTAGATATTGTCCTTGGGCAAGACACTTAGAGGAAATTGCCTGAATTTAGTGAACTTCTAAATTAAAAAAAAAGAAATGTCCTAATGATATCTAACAAAATGCAATAGCTCTGGTAACCAGATGGTGGGCGCGAGGTGATCTAACGATTGCCCATGTGTTAACCCTGTTGTGTTTCCCATTCACGGGGATATACACGATTATTCTAATTACCTAAGATCAAAAAGTATTCTCTTGCTGTGCTCGACTGGGTATAGGTGTATAAAAATAACCATTTTTTTAAACAGTCACCCTTAAATACTAATTTTTCTATTTTTCTACTGGGCTAGTTTTTAAACCAATGATGTATTTTACCAAGATTGTTTTTTGTACAGAACTGAGATTGTTTTTTTTCGTACAGATTAACATAAATAAATCTTAACTGCTAACCATACGGCCACACTTACCACTGTTTAATACACAACTATCAACCAAATTAGATTTTGCATTAATTCTAAAGTGTTTCTGAGCATACCAATACATTACTATCAACCCAATAGCATATAAGGTTATACAAATTTAAAAAAATTGTGTGGAGTTGTCAAAATGCTTTTTTTTCTTTCATTTTTTTTACAGAATAATGTTAATGTCGCTAACCATACGGCCACACACAAGACTGTTTAAAACACATCCTCGACTGAATTAAATTTTGACTTTAATTAAGATTTTGTATGAAATCTAACGTTTTTCTTAGCACTTTAGGCACTTTTTTAGTTTCTGAGCACTTTAAACACTTCGTTTAGTGGGTATTTTAAATTTTCTTTTTACAACATTACTTAATAAAGGTATACAAAACCCCCTTTTTTACTTTTCCTCTACTTTACTTAATAAAGGTATATTTAAAAAACATGCCAAGATCAGATTGATTATTAAGTTGAATCTTTCCATTCCAGGTTCCTCAAATTTGCCATGTCTGTCTCTACGCCGACACCAGTGGTCTTTTCCAAGCCAACAAACACGCGCAGTCGAGGCAAATGCACGACGAGCACGTGTCAGACGAAGACACGTCAAAATGGACGTCGGAACCAAAGGAGCCGATCCTCAAAACGCCGTTGTCAGCGAAAAATTTCACGTGGGTCGACTTGATTGAAATCTTCTTAAGCTTTATATGTTTATGGGATGGTAACTAAAAACCTGGGTCAAAATATAAAATAAATTTAATTTTTTTAAATAATGTAATTTTTTTTTAAATTAATGTAATATTTTTTCTAAAAAATGAATGGATTTTTTTTAAATATAAATGTTTTTTTAAGTAAATGTTTTTTTTGAATAAATGTATTTTTCGATAAAATAAGAGAATTCTTTATAAAAATAAATGTTTTTTTTCAAAAATAAATGTTTTTTTCCGAAAATAAATGTTTTTTTTCCAAAAAATAAATGTTTTTTTTTATTATTCATTTTTGAAAAAAAAAATCATTAATTTTTGGAAAAAAACCATTCAGATGTCAAATCTTTGTATTTCCTCAGGGTTGATGAAGAGGAAGAATTGCTGTATGGGGAGTCGGACCCAGACATCATATTCGCCCCCGAATTTACCCCTAAAGCCGAGCAACCAGCCACCAATGACGAGCCATCAGAGGGAGCTAGAGAAAAGGGGCTGAAAAGATTCTGGTTGGTGATTGTGCGGGAAAACAGAAACTTGGAGGTGAATTTTAGTTTGGGAGAATTTTATTGCATTTTGGGGGCTAGTTCTAGGGTTAATAGAATTTTATTGCATTTTTCGGGGCTAGTTCTAGGGTTAATAGAATTTTATTGCATTTTGGGGGCTAGTTCTACGGTTAATACAATTTTATTGCATTTTGGGGGCTAGTTCTAGGATTAATAGACTTTTATTGCATTTTGGGGGCTAGTTCTAGGGTTAATAAAGTTTTATTGTATTTTTGGGGGTTAGTTATTAAGTTTCTGGAATTTTATTGCATTTTTCGTGACTAGTTCTAGGGTTAATGAAATTTTATTGCATATTTGGGGGTTAGTTTTTTGGATTTGGGTCAATTTTATTGCAGTTTTCGTGGCTAGGTTTGGGTTTAATGGAAATATTTTTCTATTTTTCTCAAAACTCAACGAATAAATCATCTATAACTACTAACACTTTGACTGAATTTTTTTAAATTTATTCAGATATACGAAATGCCGACATTAAATTTGGTCTACACTGTCAAGAATTTCTCCATGGGTCAAAAGTTATTGAGTGATAGTGGACCCATGAACAGCTATTCAGGTTTTTATTTGTATGAGAAATTGTATAAGAAAGAATATGGGGTGGACCCCCAGATAGTGACGTCATCAAAAAATAAAAATTTCAGAAATTTTGGAAATTTTATTTCGAACAACTCTAGTGTTGAACATTTTGCTCTAACAATAACACGAAAGGCGCTAGAGCACTACAAAGCGGACTCGGTCAAAATGTGCAAACTGCGCTAAAACAATCTCGTTTCTAAAGGGTTAAAGATGTTTCACCACTGTGTGGGGTCAAATTTCAAGGCATAGAGGTCACATATCATGCATTTTAAAATAGGGCGACCTTTTAAGGGGTAACTAAAGACTCGGTTTATTTATAGGTTTTTTTAAGTATAACTTTATCCAAAAATGATTTAAAGTTTTTAATTTTTTTATATATTTAAAAAAATGGTCGATGTTAATTCTATTTAGTCCCAAAATGACTGTGTTGTTATTAAAAAAGATTTTATCTTAGACTCTAAGGGAAGACATTTTGATTATTTTTGATTATAAATTTGCTGATTTTACTGATATTCTTTAAAAATCGAGAATCGAATTACCTATCCGTGTTAATTGTTTATGAAAGTAGATCAAAATCTAAGGAGTTGTCATTCTCATGTTTAGTTGTAGATGTAATACCTACAATTAGCAGCCAATCAAGTACATTAAAATCCACATTTAATAACAATATATTAATTTTTTACACCTTGCAGTCCAGAAAGAAAGTGACAAAGCCAGCACGCCACGATATGATGACAACCCCAACATTCATGAGATTCTACTGGTCGGTCTTGGACATAACTCATCCAAACCACATTTAATTGTAAGTTCCAGTAAAATTTAAATTTTTTGTGTCATGTTTTTTAGGCTTTTAAAGTTACTATTTTATATGGTTACTATTTTTTCCTAATATTTTTTTGTTTAATTTTTTTCTTTTTAACATTTTTTAATAAGGCTACATAGACACACTATATACAGATCT
This sequence comes from Ciona savignyi, assembly GCA_000149265.1. Taxonomy (NCBI): domain Eukaryota; kingdom Metazoa; phylum Chordata; class Ascidiacea; order Phlebobranchia; family Cionidae; genus Ciona; species Ciona savignyi. The sequence continues at coordinate 375,228 of CH003049.1, forward strand.
ACCCTAGACACACTATATAAGATCAAACATAGACACACTATATACAGATATATCATAGACACAACATTACTGATTAAACATAGACACACTATATACAGATCAAACATAGAAACAATATAAAAGATCTACCATGGACACACTATATAAGAACAAACATAGACACACTATATAAGATATAACATAGACACACTATATAAGATATAACATAGACACACTATATAAGACCAAACATAGACACACTATATAAGATCAAACATAGACACACTATATAAGACCAAACATAGACACACTATATAAGATATAACATAGACACACTATATAAGATATAACATAGACTCACTATATAAGACCAAACATAGACACACTATATAAGATCAAACATAGACACACTATATAAGACCAAACATAGACACACTGTATAAGATCATACATAGACACAGTATATATAAATGTAACATAGACACACTATATAAGATCAAACATAGACATACCATATAAGAACAAACATAGACACACTATATAAGACCAAACATAGACACACTATATAAGATCAAACATAGACACACTATATACAGATATGTCATAGACACAATATACAGATCAAACATAGACACACTATATAAGATCTAACATAGACACATTATACACAGGCAAGGGTAGCAGAAGATTTGTTAATCTACGAAGTTTTCGAATATTCACCGCCGGATAAATTCCAGCGCTCAAATTCACTGCGAATCAGATTTAAAAAGGTAAAACTACATAGAGGTTGGAGTTAAAGGGCATTAAGGCTTTGTCTGTGGTGCTGCAGTCCTGTGCTGCCATTATATTGTACAGAGTCTGTGTTGTTACCACAGCCGAAGGTTTGACGGTTCGAAACTGGTCGCTAGCTGGTCGGTTGTGTCATTGGAGACACTTAACGGACATTGCCTGAACCCTGCGGTTGAATGGGTTTTACTAAATTAAAGGAACATGTGAATCATACACAACACACTGCAATAGCCCCGGTAACCCGACGGTGGGCGCAAGGTGATCTGAGATTGTCTGTGTGTTAACCCCCTTGGTTTTTCCCATTCACGGGGATAAACATGAATATTCTATCCAAAACAAGCAGTGGACACTTTTAATACATCAATATTTTCTTGTGGTCTGTATGAGGGTAAACTACATAGAGGTTAAAGTAACAGGGCATCAAAGCCAACATTCTAGGCTCTTGAAAAATCAGCTTAAACTGTTTGATCATAGTAATTAAAGTTTTCACATTATTATATGTCTGGTAAGATGGCTGAATGGTAGTGCACGGGCTTGTCAGCTAAAAGGTGTTGCGATTAAAACTGTTTGCTATCTAGTTGGTTCTGTGCTTAGAGGTCTTCTAACAAACTTTGCCTGAACCCTGTGGTTATACTTTAAACTGAAACTATAGCAATGTCTCTCATGTTAAACACAATGACACTAGAATATCTTCGGTAACCTGACTTTTGCCATGGCATAATCTGATGATTGCCCGTGTGATAAAAAAACCTTTGTTTTTACACCCTTAGGTACAAACACGAGTGCCCTATCCTATATTCAGATTAACTTGAATACTTTAACACAAGAGTCATCTGTTTCTCTGGTTAAACAATTTACGCCTTTACCCATATTCATTTCATTGTAACCCTTACCCACTAGGGTTCTTCCATTTTGCACCTGTACAGTTTTTATTTTTTTTTGACTTTTTAAACAAAGCACTGAAATTTTTGCCGCGTCATGCTCAGGTGCATCATAAAATGATGATTCGGCGGAATCTTGGGGCTCAAGAGCCGGGAACTTACCAATCGGATTCAAAGAATTATCTGAGAAGATTTACTAATATCGGCGGGTACTCTGGGGTAAGTGGGTATTTGGGGGATTTTGTGGGTTTGGGTGTTATTACATCATTTTGCGGGCGGAAAGGGTTTGGGGTCGAAACTAGTAGATCACTTTTTTTCCTTCGGCAATGGAGTTCAGACATTGCATGTTTTAACACTCTGCACCATAGATTTGTTAACAATAGGAAATTTGCTTTCACCAACCAAGACTGACGGACTTTTGAAGAGTATAAGAAATTTCATTTTGCTTATTCTCTGACTGTATTTTTATTGAGTTTTTGTCTCGCCATCCTCAAATGGTCGCATTTCTGTTTTGGTGCCAATCGGCTGTTTAACCCATCCTTGTGCAATGAAGTTATCATTGCCTATCTTTTTTTCTTGGGCAAAAAGTCCGACTGGTTAGTGTTGTGGTTTAGTGCGTCGCCTTTCAGCCGAAGGGTTGCAGTTACGAAACTAGTCGCTCTTAGTCGGTTGTGTTCTTGGGCAAGGCACTTAACGGACATTGCCTGAACCCAGTGGAATAATGGGTGCTACTAAATTAAAGGATTGTGTGAATTATACCTAACACACTGCAATAGCTCCGGTAACCCAACGGTGGGCGCGAGATAATCTGACAATTGTTCGTGTGTTAACCCTCTTGGTTTTTCTATTTACGGGGATAAACATGAATATCATATTTTATCAAATGAAGAGTTAGCGGTTTCGAAATTCTGCAGTACAGCTGAACACATCCTTTCCACTAAGGAGTTGTTGATAATAGGAAATTTGCTTAGAATAGGATATTTATGTTTGTACTCGTCAATGGAAAAATGCAAGGAACAGTATAATAAGGGGATCGTCAGATTACCTTGCAACCACTGTCTGGTTACTGGAGCTATTGCAGTGTGTTGTGTATAATTAAGATATTCCTTCAATTTTGCTAGATTCCATCATTCCAATTGGTTTAGGCGATGTCCAACAAATGCATTGCCAAAGGACACAACAGACTAGCTAGCCACTAGTTTCATTCCCACAACCTTTCAAGAGACATTGCCTTCACAAGGACACAACCGACTAGCTAGCAGCTGGTTTCGATCCCACAACCTTTTAAGAGACGTTGCCTTCACAAGGACACAACCGACTAGTTAGTGGCTGGTTTTGATCCCACAACCTTTTAAGAGACAGTTAACTCAATAATAAGAAGATATACAGCAAACGACTAAAAACCATCAACCTAACTCAGGTGTTTTTGTGTGGGGCTTACCCACATTGGATCTTCATGACGGTACGTGGGGCTCTCCGATGTCACCCCATGACCGTGGACGGGGCGATATCTTGCTTCGTTCCTTTTCATAATGTCAATTGTCCCAATGGATTTCTCTACTTCAATAACCAGGTTGGTTTAACTTATACCAGTGGTCGATAGCCTTTTGCACAAAAGGAGCTATTTTAACCGATATTCCACAAAATTTTAACCAATATTCCATAAAATTTAAACCAATATTCCACAAAGTTTTAACAATATTCCATAAAATTTTAACCGATATTCCACAAAAGTTAAACAATATTCCATTAAATTTTTAACCAATATTCCACAAAATTTTGTGTGAGATGAAGACGCGAGTGATCTTGTGTTTGTTTTAATTATTAGCGCTTGTTACAGTGGCAATAAAATTAATAAGAGCCACATCAAAAGGATGTAAGCGGCAGGTTGCAGACCCTTGACTTACACTAATGGTTGAAAACACCCCACTTTTACAACGATACAGTGTGTATTGTATAACTAAGACTGTAACTGATGTCTCTTGTTTTAGTTTAACCTCCTACTAATTGGAGGTTTTCGTCACCAAATTACAATAAACTTAATTAGATGAAAGAAATATCCATATTTTTTACCTTCAATTTAAGCAATAAATCATAAGTAAAACAAATCACTACATTTATTTTTACATTTTTTAAAACCATTTTAAATTAGGTAGTTTCTGAAAGAAAGTGTTTGTATAAGAAAGTGTGTGTATCTTATTTTTTCATATTTTTAAGGGAAATTATGTTCTCACTTTTTTCGGAAGAGGGTTATGTCTGTATTTATCTACTGTTTTTTTTTAGTTAGGTTTAATTTTGGGGTTAAGATTTGTTTTGGGTTCTGCGTTACAATAAAATATTTTCTGCCGAAACCATGAACGTAGGTCATAAAAAGCCCGTTAAATAAGCAGTTTTCCTTTTTTCTTTTTTCTCCTTTTAGTGTTGTACCCTTTGCCAAACCCATAAAGTACTGCCCCTAAAAACTCTTATGGGCAATGTACATTTAGATGACTTGACCAATGGCAATATACTTGATACTTTTAGTAAGGAGTTTTTCTTTTTTTTCTTTTTAGTGTTTTCATTAAAATAAACGACTCGACTGTGGACAGGTGTGAACTAACCCCGATACACCCAGGGTGAACTGCGTATCTGCATGTTACCCCCGCACATGAAGTACGACGCACTGTGGCCAGTACGGAAGATCTCATTACGTTGTTCAGCTCACTTCCTAGCTTACTCCATAGAGCACAAGGTAAGCTTGTGGTTATATATGCTGTCTGCACTATGAGAGACTTAATTGGACTTCAATTATGTTTATTTGGTTGGTCTTTAATTGGATTTAGAAATCACACTTTGCTTGGCTTACGTTTGGATATTACTCATTTTAACCAGTTTTTTTATCTAGTTTTTTTTCTGCGCTTTTTATCTTTTGTCCTTCTATTATCTAATTCACTCTACCCACTTATGACCAAAGTTTAGTGGTTTTTTACTACTTTTAACCAGGTTCTGCCTGTTATTTATTCCCATCACCTATTTTTTTCACTGCTTTTTTATCATTTTTGTTGGACTTTAATTGGGTTTATTTTATTGACTTTAGTTGGGTTTTATCTCAATTGGACTTTAATTGGGTTTATTTCACATTTTGCTTGGCTTACATTTGGATATTACTCATTTTAACCAGTTTTTTTATCTAATATTTTCCGCGCTTTTCATCAATTTTTTTTCAGTTTTTTATGTTTACTCTCCCAATTTTTAGATTTCTTTACCTTAGGACCAAAGTTAGTTGTTTTTTCCTTACTTTTAAACAGTTTCTGCCAGTTATTTATTCCCTTCACCTATTTTTTTCACTACTTTTTTATGATTCACTTCACTTTAAATGTCCATTACAACACCAGGTCTATGCAATCGTAACCAGCGTATCGGAACCTTGCACAAGGCTGCCGTACCTAAATTGCGATAACGAGCGTGAATTTGAAGATTTGGACAAAGGGGAACGGTTCATCTACCCCCATATTGACAAGTTCTCCGTTCAGCTTATTTCACCAGTCAGTTGGGAACTAGTACCTAATGCAAGGTACTTAAATATTTTTTTACTTTCTTAATATGTTTTAAAAGACTACTAAAGTACAAAATACAAATAACCTTTCTGTTTCTTTTTGTTTCACCGCATAAATAGTAAACACTTATTTAATTTTCTGAACATTTTTTTATACCAATAAAAGGCCTTATTTTTTTGGTTTTTTAAACAATTCTTTTTTATTTTTTCATTTTTGTAGTTTTCTAAATACTTAATATAGGGGAAACTAAAAGGAGAAAAAGGCAGAAAACTTTAAACTAAAATTAAGATTAGGAAACTAGAGTTATTTTTAAAGTTGGGGTTGGTGTTAGGTTTAGTTCTGGGGTTGTATTATTGTTGGGTAGGGTTAAAATGAGTTTCCATAGTTTTAGTAAGCAGTTTCCCTCTTTTCCTCTATTTAGTGTTGCCTACTTAATGTGTATGAATGTATGATTAGTACCACAATGGGCACACAATCAAAAATTTTGTTTAAGTGTTGCTGAAACTCGGTCAAATAAACAGTGATTTTAAAACACCCACACAGTTTCTACATTTACTAATTCCGAATACCAATTCACCGAAACACCCACACAGTTTCTACATTTACTAATTCCGAATACCAATTCACCGAAACACCCACACAGTTTCTACATTTACTAATTCCGAATACCAATTCACCGAAACACCTACACAGTTTCAACATTTACTAATTATGAATACCAATTCACTAAAACACCTACACAGTTTTTACATTTACTAATTCTGAATACCAATACACTTAAACACCCACACAGTTTCCACATTTACTAATCCCGAATACCAATTCACCAAAACACCCACACAGTTTTTACATTTACCAATCTTGTATACCAATCACAACAACACCCACACAGTTTCTACATTTACTAATCCCAAATACCAATTCACCAAAAAAACCATACAGTTTCTACGTGACCCATTGTCATGCTTTACTGTAATGATACATTTTTTCCCGAATACCAACTCACCAAAACACCCACACAGTTTCTACATTCATTTATTTTGAATACCAATTCACCAAAACACCCACACAGAATTGACATGGATGAGTTCGAGCACATCACGTGCATGCGAAACGTGTGGCTGAGCTCGGGGGCTGACACTTCATCTCGGCAGAACTACCTCGTGATCGGGACTTGCAACGTATTCGGGGAGGAAATGGGCTCTCGGGGCAAGGTTTGTGATGTCATAATGGTTTTCTGCTACTGTGTTGTATGACTTTTCATCGTCGACCTTTCGTTTTTTACAATGAAAGAATGGTTAGTTTATATCTAGGTTGGTAGGATGCTAAGATTAATAAACGTAAGTCACCTCATGCCCACAGTCAAGTTGCTGGTGCTATTATAGTGTGTGAATGGTTGGTTCATTTATATTCTCGTGGTTGGGAAGCCAGGCTTTATTCACAGTATCTTAATACACCGTATGTCCACAGTCAGGTTGCTGGTGCTATTATAGGGTGTGGATGGTTGGTTCATTAAATCCTTGTGGTTGGGAAGCCAGACTTTACCCACAGTATCTTAATACACCGTATGTCCACAGTCAGGTTGCTGGTGCTATTATAGGGTGTGGATGGTTGGTTCATTTATATCCTCGTAGTTGTGAAGCTAGGCTTTATCCACGGGTATCGTAAGTCACCTCATGCCCACAGTCGAGTTGCTGGAGCTATTAGAGTGTGTTGATTTATTTATATTCTTGTGGGTGAAAAGCCAGAATTTATTAACTGGTATTCAAAAATACTTGTGTCCGCAATCAAGTTTCATGACATTTAAAAGTTTGTGGAATAACAAGTGGATGATTGGCTTACTTGTATCCTGGTGGTAGAAGTCAAGCTTTATTCACATATACTAGTCGCACATATTCCTACAGTCTAGCTACCAAAACTAGTTCATTAAAATTTTCTCTTTTCTCTTTGAAAATTTCTTTCTCTTTGAAAACTGAAAAAAAATGTTGGTTCTAGAAAATTTGTTTTAAAAAAATTTTGAAAACCATTTAAACACTTCTAAGTTGGAACGCTTATGTTTAAACTTCGTTTACCCCATAGATAATTATACTGGAGGTGATTGAAGTTGTGCCAGAACCAGGACAACCACTCACCAAAAATAAACTGAAGCAAATTTATTCTGAAGAACAAAAAGGACCGGTGACTGCAGTTTGTGGTCTGGAAGGAAATTTGTTGGCAGCTATTGGACAGAAGGTATAGAATAGGATATTCATGTTTATTCCTGTCAATGGAAAAACCAAAGGGTTAAAAAAAACAAAGGGCTCCTTCCTGCTTTTCCCTCCTTTTAGTTTTCCTCGCAAAAATCTGACGAACGAAATTAATTATATAAAAAATCTGACGAACGGAATTAATTATATAAAAAATCTGACGAACGGAATTAATTATATAAAAAATCTGACGAACGGAATCAATTATATAAAAAATCTGACGAACGGAATCAATTATATAAAAAATCTGACGAACGGAATTAATTATATAAAAAATCTGACGAACGGAATTAATTATATAAAAAATCTGACAAACAGAATCAATTATATAAAAAATCTGACGAACGGAATTAATTATATAAAACATCTGACGAACGGAATTAATTATATCAAAAATCTGACGAACGGAATTAATTATATAAAAAATCTGACGAACGGAATCAATTATATAAAAAATTTGACGAACGGAATCAATTATATAAAACATCTGACGAACGGAATTAATTATATAAAAATCTGACGAACGGAATCAATTATATAAAAAATCTGACGAACGGAATCAATTATATAAAAAATCTGACGAAAGCAATGAATTATATAAAAAATCTGACGAAAGCAATAAATTATATAAAAAATCTGACCAACGGAATCAATTATATAAAAAATCTGACGAACGGAATTAATTATATAAAAAATCTGACGAACGAAATCAATTATATAAAAAAATCTGACAATCGGAATCCATTATATAAAAAATCTGACGAACGGAATTAATTATATAAAAAATCTGACGAACGGAATCAATTATATAAAAAATGTGACGAACGGAATTAATTATATAAAAAATCTGACGAACGGAATTAATTATATAAAAAATCTGACGAACGGAATTAATTATATAAAAAATCTGACGAGCGGAATTAATTATATAAAAAAATCTGACGAACGGAATTAATTGTATAAAAAATCTGACGAACGGAATTAATTATATAAAAAATCTGACGAACGGACTCAATTATATAAAAAATCTGACGAACGGACTCAATTATATAAAAAATCTGACGAACGGAATCAAATATATAAAAAATCTGACGAAAGCAATTAATTATATAAAAAATCTGACGAACGGAATTAATTATATAAAAAATCTGACGAACGGAATTAATTATATAAAAAGTCTGACGAACGGAATTAATTATATAAAAAATCTGACGAACGGAATTAATTATATAAAAAATCTGACGAACGGAATTAATTATATAAAAAATCTGACGAACGGACTCAATTATATAAAAAATCTGACGAACGGAATTAATTATATAAAAAATCTGACGAACGGAATCAATTATATAAAAAATCTGATGAACGGAATTAATTATATAAAAAATCTGATGAACGGAATTAATTATATAAAAAATCTGACGAACGGAATTAATTATATAAAAAATCTGACGAACGGAATTAATTATATAAAAAAATCTGATGAACGGAATTAATTATATAAAAATTCTGACGAACGGAATCAATTATATAAAAAATCTGACGAACGGAATTATTATATAAAAAATCTGACGATTGGAATTAATTATATAAAACGCTCCCACCGTTAGGAAAGGTTTTACTATAGTATTTTTGTTGTTAAAACGTTGATTACTTTAGTTCTGGTTTAGTTGAATCTATTTTTCACTGGATTTAGGCGATATCCGTTAGGCAACCTGCTCAAATATATCTGTTTAGTAATTAAATCTTCTAAGTGACTTGCCCAAAAACAAAACCACTATCACTTTTGACCAAATCTGTTTTTGGCTAAAGCTTTTTGACCGAAACACTCTTGACCATTTTAACAGCAAGGATATGCATTTTAATTAAATAGTTAAAAGTTGTCAGTCCTAATAGGTTAGTGGGTTGGTGCTTCGCTTAACAGTCGAAAGGTTTAAGGATCGATACATCCCCTTCCAATCCTATTCTAAAAACATATATCCACCTTAGCACTTCAATTTCATCAGATATTTATCTGGAAATTTGACGAGAACCAGGCTCTCCGTGGACTGGCGTTCGTGGACACAAACGTGTACATACACCATGCTCTGAGTTTTCGCAGCTTTGCAATAGTGGCCGACATGCAACGTAGTATCACACTGCTACGCTATCAGGTAAAAACACTTTTTAATATGCATGTTTTACTTTTAAGTTATTCAGACTGTTGTCCAAGTCTAACACAGGCTTTATGTAGCCGAATATTAAACAAAAGTAAGTAAAACAGCTGCCCAAAATCTTATAAAATAGTCATCCGAAATCTTGTAAAATAGCCGCCCGAAATCTTGTAAAATAGCCGCCCAAAATCTTGTAAAATAGCCGCCCGAAATCTTGTAAAATAGCCGCCCAAAATCTTGTAAAATAGCCGTCTGAAATCTTGTAAAGTAGTCACCCAAAATCTTCTTTAAAACAGTTCCTGTTTCCGAGGATACCATGGACCCGCACATACTAATGTTATGTAATGCCCGAAATCTTTTAGACGGATTTCAAAACGCTCTCGGTTACAAGTAGAGACATCCGACCACTCGAAGTCTACACCTCGGATCTGGTGGTGGACGGATCCGGTGTCAATTTCCTCGTTTCTGATCATGAGAAGAATCTCATCCTTTTCGCCTACGACCCTGAAGGTAGATTTTTAAAATTTTCCGCTCGTTATGGGTCCCATTTGAAAAAATGGAACACTTATTGTTTTTGTCCGTTTTTTTTTATTTTTCTTTTTTTTCTTTTTTTCTTTTTTTTCTTCGTCAAATGCTTGACAGGCATGGCATGGCGCCCCGACATCTACCAGAAGGAATAATGGAATCGCAATGAAACTTGGTGATTTTTTAGACAACATGGTCTAGATATGCAGAAACCAAAATTTTGGGTAATAAATTTAGGGGAATTCCCCTTGGACGTTAAAAACCAAAACGGTCATTTTTTTCTAAAAAATTAGCTTTTTAGGCCATAGCGCTTGAACGGCTGATCCAATTTGAATCAAATTTGGTGGAATGTTAGTCCACTAGTCACTGATTTAACACTTAAAACAAATAAAAAAATTACCTAGGGAAATACCTTCAAAATTAAACTTTTGCTGTTAAATGATAATTGTGACAGGCATGCCATTTCGCCCCGACATCTACCAGAAGGGTTAATGGAATCTCAATGAAACTTTGTTATTTGTTGAACAACATGGTCTAGATATGCAAAAACCAAAATTTTGGGTGATAAATTTAGGGGAATTCCCCTGAGACGTTAAAAATCAAAACGGTATTTATTTCTAAAAAATTAGCTTTTTTGGGCATAGCGCTTGAACAACTGCTCCAATTTTAATCAGATTTGGTAGAATGTAAGGGCATTAGTCACTGATTTAACAATTACAAAAAATAAAAAATATTACCCAAGGAAATACTCTAAAAAATAAGATTTTTTGTTTTCAAATCATGATTTTGACAAGCATGGCATTGCGTCCAACATCTACCAGAAGGAGTAATGAAATCGCAATGAAACTTTGTCGTTTGTTGGACAACTTTGTCTAGATATGCAAAAACCAAAATTTTGGGTGATTAATCTAGGGAAATTCCCCTGAGACCTTCAACCCTGAAAACGGTATTTTTTTCTAAAAAATAGCTTTTTTGGGCATAGCGCATAAACGACTGCTCTAAATTTGATTAAGATTGGTAAAAAATTAGTCCTTTAGTCACTCTGTGGAAATTAAAAGAAAGAAAACATTTACTTAGGGTATTTCTCTTAAAACCGAAGATATGTTCCTGAAACATGATTGTGACAGACATGTCACATCGCAAGAATATCTCCAACAACAAGGAGTCATCAAATCGGATTTAAACTTTAAATAATTGTTAGATAACATGGCCCACATAAGTAAAACAGAAAGTTATGTAGTAAACTCTTGAGGGATTTCCCGAAGCCATGAAAAACTAATGTCTGTTTTTCGAATTAAGCTTTATTTAGGATAGGATATTTATTTTTATCCCCGTGAATGGGAAAACCAAGGGGGTTAAAACACGGGAAAT
>CH003049.1:398782-442000 GCA_000149265.1 Ciona savignyi
CTTGATAACCAAATGTTGCAAATTCGAAACTGATTACCAGATAGTCGGTTGTCACCTTAAGCAAGTCATTTAACGTACATTGCCTGAACCCAGCGAAATAATGGGTTCTACTAAATTGAAGGAAGGTGTGAATCATACACAACTCACTGCAGGAGATTTGGTGTGCGCTAGATGATCTGACGAATACTCCTGTGTTACGGGGATAAACATAAATATCATATCCTCTTATCCTGCAGAGATATTGAGTCAGAGATGTCCAGCACGGTCAGCGAATCCAGGACGGACATGTAAGAGGGCCTGCACCAGGGACTCACAGTGTAAAGGCAGTTTAAAAAGATGCAGATGCGACAATGTCTGCGGGATGTCATGTTTTAACCCGAGTAAGTTAAAACTTAGGAAATAAACCCACTGAGGATATAAGGTAAGGACGATTACCGATACCGATTTAAAACGACTATTGAAGACCGATTAGGTTTATGAGTTAGTGCGGCGCCGAAGGGTTGTATGTTTCAAATATAACGTCCCAATCCTAGGCTACGCAACAAGTTCTAGCTCTTACCACTTGACAGTGAGTGCAGGTAACCCGTATGAAAACGTTACCGTGCGTATTCCCGAGTAATCTAACGATTGCGGGTGTGGGCAAGCGTATTTGCATAAGGCTTAATTATCAACATTTTTTCCAACATTTACGAGGATAAAACAAGAAACTCCTTATTAGGCATTGCAATGATTAGTCTGGCGGTTTAGTGCGGCTCCTTTTAGCCCAAAGGTTGCAGGTACGGAACTGGTCGCTAGCTAAGCGGTTGTGTGTTTGGGCAAGGCACTTAATTAGTAGGTTCTACCAAATTAAAGGAATGTCTTGTAGCGACTTCATGTGTTACACTAGAGAGGGTCAACCACGTGTTTAACCACCACTATTTGTAAAACACATGTTGTATGCCATATATATACGTGCTACAGGGTCCCTAACCACATTTTGTATTTAATACACTGAGTATAGTTTTTGTTTCTGCAAGCAAAAACGCATGGGTCCCATAGGTATCAAACCAAACTTCTTCTCCATGTGTAGGTAAAAAATAACAATCGTGTTAGATTTACGAAGGTTTCACCACAAATGTTTTAAATTAAAGCTTTTTTTAAGTGCTGTATTGAAATGAAGCTAAATTCCTAAAACAGCCCGATTTAGTTTTTGATGACTTCGGGGAATTCCTTATGGACTTAGCACATAAGTTTCTGTTTTTACATATCTGGGTAATGTTATCTAACAATTCTTAAAGTTTTAATCCAATATGACGAATCCTGTGTTGGAGATGTCAGTGCAATGTGGCATGCTTGTCTCCATCATGAGTCAGGAACATATCTTCGTTTTTAAGGGAATTACCCTAAGTAAATGTTTTCTTTCTTTTAATTGGCACATGGTGGCTAACGATACAGCATTCCACCAAATCTGGTTAAAATTAGAGCAGCCGTTCAAACGCTATGGCCCGAACAGCTATTTTTTAGAAAAATAAGCGTTTTTGATTTTAACGTCTTAGGGGAATTCCCCTAGATTTATCACCCACAATTTTTCTACTTCGTATTTAAACCATGTTGTCTAACAAATGACTAAGTTTTGTTACTATTCCATTATTCCTTCTGGTAAATGTCAGGGCGTCATGCCACGCCTGTCACAATCATGATTTAAGAACAAAATCTTTTTTAGGGTATTTCCCTAGATATATTTTTTTCATAATTGTTAAATCAGTGACTAATGCACTTACATTCCACCAAATCTGAATCAGATTGAAGCAGCCGTTCAAGCGCCATAACCAAAAAAACTAGTTTTTTTAGAAAAAATACCGTTTTAGTGTTTAACGCTCCCGGGGAATTCCCTGAACTTATCACCCTAAATTTTGGTTTTCTTCATATCTAGGCCATGTGGTTTAACAAATCACCAAGTTTTATTTCGATTCCAATATTCCTTTTGGTAGATATCGGGTGTCATGCTTGTCAAAATCATGATTTGAGAACAAAATCCTATTTTTAGGGCATTATCCTAGGTAATTTTTTTTATATCTTCTAAGTGTTGAATTACTGACGAATGCACTTACATTTTCCCATATATGATTTAAATTGGAGAAGCCGTTTAAGCGCTATGGCCTAAAAAGCTAGTTTTTAAGAAAAAATGACCGTTTTGGTTTGTAACGTCTAAGGGGACTTCTCCTAAATTTATCTCCCAAATTTTTAGTTTCTCCTCATCTAGACCATGTTGTCTAACAAATGGCAAAGTCTCATTGCAATTCCAATTTTCCTTCTGGTAGATGTCGGGGCGACATGCCGTGGTTGTCACAGTCATGATTTTAAAACAAAATCTTATTGTTTAGGGTATTTCCCTAGGTAATTTTTTTTATTTCTTCTAAGTGTTAAATCAGTTACTAATACACTTACATTTTACCAACTCTCATTCAAATTGGAGCTGTCGTTCAAGCGCTATGCCCAAAAAAGCTCATTTTTTAGAAAAAAATACCGTTTTGGTTTTTAAGGTCCCAGGGGAATTCCTTTTGGTTTTATCTCCCAAAAAAAAAAAAAAAAAAAACGGACAAAAACCATATGTGTCTCAATTTTTTAAATGGGACCCATAATAAGCGCACCTATGATAGTCGAGACAGCGCGTAGGGAATCGCAGATCGCATCAGGTATTGTAACTGGCTTACCTAGGGCCTACAAGGAACAATCCAACTACAATAGACAAGCGGCCTGCAACGGCTTCTCACAGTCTCAATTATACAATACATTGCAATATCACCGGTAACCCGACGATGGGCGCGAGGTGATCTGACGATTGCCCGTGTGTTAACCACCTTGGTTTTCCATGTTACGGGGTTAAACATGTATATTCTAACCTATCCCACCGACCTAACGGGTTAAAGAAATTATTTTAATGTCTTTTATATATTAAGATCATGTTTGCCGAGACCCAGAGCCGTTTCCCAATGGTCAAATAACTGGAGAGCGCACATACGGCCAGGCCATCATCTATTCATGTGACGTCGGTTATAACTTAAAAATAAAACGAACATGTCAATCAGACAAGAATTGGGGCGATTTTCAAATAAAATGCGATCGTGAGTATTTACTAACTTCGTAAGTATTTTCTAACTTCGTGATCATTTGCTAACTTCGTGAGTATTGGCTAACTTCGTGAGTATTGGCTAACTTCGTGAGTATTCGCCAACTTCATGAATATTTGCTAACTTCGTGAGTATTGGCTAACTTCGTGAGTATTGGCTAACTTCGTGAGTATTGGCTAACTTCGTGAGTATTTGCTAACTTCATGAGTATTTACTAACTTCGTGAGTATTGCCTAACATCATGAGTATTTGTTAACTTCGTAAGTATTTGCTAACTTCATGAGTATATACTAACTTCGTGAGTATTTGCTAACTTCGTGAGTATTTGCTAACTTCGTGAGTATTTTCTAACTTCGTAAGTATTTTCTAACTTCGTGATCATTTGCTAACTTTGTGTGTATTTGCTAACTTCATGATTATTTATTAACTTCGTGAGTATTTGCTAACTTCAGGAGTATTTGCTAACTTCGTGAGTATGTGCTAACATCGTGAGTATTTTATAACTTCGTGAGTATTTGCTAATTCGTGAGTATTTGCTAACTTCGTGAGTATGTGCTAACATCGTGAGTATTTTATAACTTCGAGAGTATTTGCTAACTTCGTGAGTATTTGCTAACTTCGTGAGTATGTGCTAACATCGTGAGTATTTTATAACTTCGAGAGTATTTGCTAACTTCGTGAGTATTTGCTAACTTCAGGAGTATATGCTAACTTCATGAGTATTTCTTAACTTCGTCAGTATTTGCTAATTTGTGAGTATTTGCTAACATCGTGAGTATGTGCTAACATCGTGAGTATTTGCTAACTTCGTGAGTATTTGCTAACTTCGTGAGTCATTGCTAACTTCGTGAGTATTTGCTAACCTCGTGAATATTTGCTAACTTCGTGAGTATTTGCTAACTTTATAAGTATTTACTAACTTCGTGAGTATATTCTAACTTCGTTAGTATTTGTTAACTTCGTGAGTATTTGGTAACATAGTGAGTGTCGTATCAACCTGGATATAAGATCCACTTTGCAAAGTCACGATAACATCTGTACACCAAACAGCCTGTGTATAAGCTCCTCTCTGCAAAATCAAAAAAAAATCCAAATTTTATTTGTCGACAAAGCAACCTGGATAAAAGCTCCAATATTCCGGCAGGAATAAAGTGTGCACGGAGAAAAGTCGCAAATGCACGACCATCACCGAACTTTGAAAGACATGACTTCGGATCAACTGTTCGATACACTTGCGTCAGTGGTTATCGACTGGTCGGTCAACGTGATGTACGATGTGTTGGAGAGAATACTTGGTCTGCAGATCCACCAGTTTGTGAAAGTAAGTTAACATTTTCCAGACAAAACTGTATATTTTGATATTAGTTGGATTTACAATATTCTGTGAAATATACTATAGGATTTATTGTTGTGGGAATCAACTAAACATTTAACAGAATTTTGTTTCAGCTTTAATATAATCTAATAATGTATTTGGTTCAGGCATTAAACGCTAAGTATTTTTTATGGACACAAGCAAGCAGGCCTGCCACCCTTTGGCTAAAAGCAGCTAACGGCGCCTTTATAAAAACAACCGTTCAGCCAGCGAGTGGTTTGGATTGTACAACCTTTTGGTTGCATGCAGATATATACTAATTAATGGGTTCTGACTAGTTATAATATCCTTTAAATATTTCCCTTGGGGGTTGTGTAAATTAATTGTCAACTTCCCACAGGGATCCAGTGTCAAATACGAGCTGTTGCAAATGCTAGAACCCTTCCTGAAGGGCAAGCCGTATGGTACAGTGGAGACAGTGTGACTTATGAGTGTTTTGTCGGGTACTTAATGGTGGGGAGTGCTTTATCTACATGCCGTGATGATACTACATGGTCAACCCCCAAACCAGTATGCTTGAGTAAGTGGAAAGGTTAAAGGTTTAATTCTAAACTAAACCATCATTCAAATAATGCCTTTATATTGTCACATAAAAGATTGCTTCAGTGTTTGAGCAACATTTAATTTTTTTAACACAAATGGAAAATAAATCTTAGGCTGTTTCCTTTCACAGGTTGCTAAAAGAACATCTACCGAATGTGCTAAATTAATAGGCCTTGCTCAAATTTAAGGAACGTCTAAAGACAATACACCGCAATCACTTTCAGAATTTCATTTATCGACAGGAACCCCTTGCAACAAAACAGATGTGCCCAACTCCATTATATTTCCAAACAAGGATGTATTTCACCCACGAGAATATGTGGCTTATTCGCGTCTGCCAGGATATACATTGACTGGGCGGAATTCCACACGGTGTCTGCCAAATGGCCAATGGACTGGCTCCAGGCCAGAGTGCCAAAGTAAGTATTAAGCATGTACGGTCGTGTGGCCAAATGGTTAACGCGACCAATACATATACCGACTCTTATACACAAAAAAACGGTCCTAGTGACGACCCCATCATGGGTTCGAAACATGGCTCAAATAAAAAAAGGAGTGCCGAAGTAAGATGTTTTTGATTTACCGAATATAAATCAATAAAAATCACAGAGCAATATGTATTTGTTTACGAATTGCCCCTGATTTCATAAGAGTTGTCCGACCAAAATGGCGTGGTGGGTTATTCTTTTGCCTTTTAGCTGATAGGTTGCAAGTTTAAAACTGGTAACCAGTTAGTGAATTGTTCTTTATTATTTTATACTAAAATTAAAGTTACATCTTCATCATAAACAACATCAGATTGTTAAGTTTTTTTCTCAATTTACTACTATAATCTGATCCTATATTTTTCACGAACGGAAATCTAATTTTAGCCAAAATTAGTGAAATTCACATTTTTCAAAGTATCACTGCTAATATCAAATATTTCTTTTTTATTCAGTATACACAATATATTTGGATTGGATATTCATGTTTATCCCCGTGAATGGGAAAACCAAGGTGTTAACACACGGGCAATCGTCAGATCACCTCGCGCCCATCGTCGGGTTACTGGAGCTATTGCAGTGTGTCGTGTATGATTCACACGTTCCTTCAATTTAGTATAACTCATTAATCCGCTGGGTTCAGGCAATGTTCATTAAATGCCTTTCCCATTGACACAACCGACTAGCTCGCGACTAGTTTTGAACCTACAACTTTCGGTTAAAACGTGTCGCACTAAACCGTCAAACTAACCGGTTCGCCGAATCTATCCAAAATTAATTACAATGTGAATATTAAATAGTTTAGGCTTTAAAACTACATATGACATAAGCATGTTTGGACTCATGGTGTCGATTAATGGCACACATTTTATAATCACATGGATAAAACGTTAATCCTATAGATCACATAATATTTGATTTATATTGAAATTTGGTAAAGGGATTTTTTTAATTTTTGCTTATTGAACCTTTTCCTTGCAGAAGTGCGCTGTCCGAATCTTGTTGTAAATAATGGGGGAGTGAGCCCTGTCACTCATGTTTGGGAATTTGGAGACGCAGCAACGATTACTTGCGATGACGGACACCGACTAGCTGGTTCTGGGCAGGTTATAAATTGCCTAGCAAACGGGGAGTGGGATGGTGCACCTACCTGTGAAGGTAGGATAGAATAAGATCTCTATGTCTATTCTCATGATTGTAAAAACCCAAGGGTAGTTATTAAACGGGCAATCGTCACAGTCAGCTCAAAGATTGAGAGTTCGAAACCAGCTGCTGGCAAAATGTTTTAATCCTACAGCAGGATGCTTATCAGGCATCTACTCTACCCAGTGGATGTGTTGTACTAAAACTATGGGATGTTTTAATAATACACAACACACTGCAAGAGCTTTGGTAACCAGTTAGTAGGTGCACGGTACTGTGTTATAACTGTTCCTTATTTTCCCATTTATGAAGATACAACAGAAGTTTCTTTTCCTAATATTCTTTATTATCTCCACAGCTGTCACGTGTTCAGATCGTAATGTGGCCAATGCTGTAAAATCGCTTAACCAGGTAATATGGCATGTGAACGATGCAGTATCATTCGTGTGTGAGGAGGGTTATCGCCTTGAAGGCCAAGCTGCATCAACATGCTTGGAGAACGGACAATGGTCTGCTTCACTTCCACAATGCGTTGGTTCGTTTTTTGCTTTAAATTAATAATTTCCATTTGGTAAAGCCCTTTCATGTTTCTGTGAATCTATATGTTAATTCCCGGAGTAAAAAAAAACAAGTGAGTATTGTAAAATGGGGAGAATTTGGATAACCTTGTGTTGACCAGAGGATTAGGGAAACTGCTCACTAAAATTACGGAAATTAATTTAAACACTGTCTCAAACAGTAATCTTGACCCCAGAACTAACCTTTACTGTAACCCCATGTTTAAAACTAAATCTAATGTCATAATCTTTATTTTAGTGTGCAGTTTTTCCCTTCTTCCATCCTTCCCACTCTCCCTCCTTTTAGTTTTCCCTTTGAAAAATATGATTTCTATTTAGAGCGGGACGGTTGGAGAGATTGGTCGACATGGAGCAGTTGTGATACCTCATGCGTGAAAACGTTTGAAATTCGACAGCGAGTATGTTTACAAGCAGGAAGATGTCCTGGACGGAATATTGAACAAAGACCTTGCCGTTCTTCATCTACCAGTGAGAGTTTTAAAACAATTAGTTACATTTTGCATTTCATGAGAGATGTCTTTATCCTAGTTTTCTCTGTAGAGATATTGTAATCCTCTTTTTTCTTTAAAAACGTCTCTTTCCTATATTTTCTTCAGAGTTGTCTTTATCTTTTTTATTCTTCAAATATGTCTTTATATTTTTTTTGTTGTTAGAGATGCAATCTTCTTTTCTTTAAAAAGTCTCCTTTTATATTTTTCTTCAGTGATGTTTTTGTCCTCTTTTATTTTTCAGAGATGTCTTTATCCTTTTTTTGTAGATTTCTTTATCTTTAATGTTTTATTTTTAAACTAGGTGCTGTATTAAGCACAAGCTAAATTTAAATTCCATTGAATCTAATTAAAAAAGTTGTGTGGCTGAATGGTGAATACAACCTATAAATATACAATCTTATAGATTAACAGATCTTCGGTTCAAAACTAAGCCTGTTAAAAAAGAGAAAAGGTATTTTTATTTTCTAGATTTCGGAGGAAAAACTTACACGGTGGTAGAAATGCGTCGTAATTTTAACGGAGCTCGACAGTTTTGTCGAAGCCAAGGTGGTGATCTCGCTACAATGAAGAACGATGATGTCAGAAACCATCTCTACGATGTCATTCGTGGTTACAGCAATGCATATCGGAATCAGTTTTTTTTCGGGTTATATCGGACACGGCATACAAATTGGAAATGGGTGGACAACACAGCAGCAGGAGACAGACACAATGAACTTTACCATTCCTGGAAGGGAGTTGAACCAACAAACGCTCGTGGAAATGAATTTTGTGCATCTTTTTTCACTTGGAATGGAGGATGGAACGATATTCCATGCCACATTTGTTTGTTTTTTATTTGCGAAAAAGGCAAGTATATTTAACACTACAACATCGACGATAACCATACTAGGATATGTAATCTAAGAATAATTAAAATGTATTAGAATATCCCTCAGTTTTTACATCCCTGGTTACATATATATACCATATTTATTCAATTTACTAAGGAAAGGATACAATATTTACTTTTTTTTTCCTGTAAATGGAAAATGTAGAATGTTTTTACCACTGGGTTATTGAAGCTATTTCAGTGTGTTTTATATGATTAAAAAGTTTCTTCAATTTCAAGATAATAATCAACTGGTTTCATGCGATGTTTTAATGTCTTGACCAGACATAACTTACTAGCCACCAGTTTCGATTCTAAAAAACAAGCCAATCCTAGTAAACACTTCAATTTGACTTGCATTTTTATTTTTTTTATTAATTGAGTAATAATCTACACGATTACAATTCTTTTTTTGTCAATTCTGTGTTCCACAAAGTAGATTAAAATGGCAGTGTAAGTTCACAAAATCGTATAACAACTGAAGGAAGATTATAAGTCAACAAATGTTATTTGATAACCGATGCTAAAATGATCCGACTGAAACCAATTCTCAATAGAGTCGTCTATTAGTCAATTCCTGTAGTCAAATAGCACAACCTTTTCAGTCTTTAATTTTCTCACATTTATCATTTATGGTTGTTTAGTAAAACGTCCTATTTTGCAGCCCAAAAACAGATTGGGTATTTGCACAATCACGCTTAGCTTTATGCTATGTTCACAAATTGAATTTAGGTGATGAATTTATTCCTCTGATCATGTTTAGATGTCGAATGCACTCGGCCTAACACACCAGACGGGTTGTTGGTGAATGCCCCCTTAAGCATAGCTTCGTTTCGTGTTGGTTCTAGACTTGAATTCCGATGCATATCAGCTAATGAAAGACTTGTGGGGGAGCGGTCGGTTACTTGTTTAGCAGACGGAAGTTGGAATCATCCCACTCCTGAATGTGGTGAGTTTAGTTAGGATAGCATATTCATGTTTATCCCCGTGAATAGGAAAACCAAGGGGGTTAACACACCGGCAATATTCAGATCATTGCGCCCACCATCGGAAAACCGTAACTATTGCAGTGTGCTCTGTATGATTCACATGTTCCTTTAAATTGGTAAAACCCATGAACCCTTGTGAGTTCAGGCAACTGTCCGTTAAGTGCCGTGCCCAAGGACACAACCGACTAGCTAGCAACCATTTTCGAACCTCCAACCCTTTACCTGGAAGATGACGCACTTATTTTTTGTCCATGGAGCCACGATACCCCCATTTGCGGTAATTATTTTTTAATTTTTCTCAGGTTTTAAAATAAAACCTGTGAATAAAAATAAATAAAAAAAATTTTAGGTACTGTAAGGAAATTTATACTGAACGAGATATGTTAAGCAAAATATTCATGTTTACCCTGTGAATGGGAAATCGCAAGTTTTTTTCACTTCGGCCGGTCTGGCGGTTAAGTGCGTCGCCTTTCAATCAAAAAGTTGCAGGTGCGAAACTGGTCGCTGTCGAGTTGGTCGTGTCCTTGGCGAAGGCACTTTACGGACATTGCCTGAACCCAGCGGATTCATGGGTTCTACTAAATTGAAGGAACGTGTCTATCATACACAACACATTGCAATAGCTCTGGTACCCCGACGGTGGGCGCGTGGTGATCTGACGATTGCCTGTGTGTTAACCCCCTTGATTTTTCCATTCAAGGGGATAAATATAATTGTCCTATCCTATACTACTCGGGCAATAATTATATTACGTTATGCCATCGGACTTAATGATGGAGCTATTAAATTTAACTGATAACGATTGGGATGATTTTTACGTAATAATCCACTGAGTTAGAACGATAAGAGTCTTAATCAACGTACAAACCAACTAGCTAATGGCCTGTTTTGACTCTACAACCATTGGGTTGTAAGACTTAGTGCGTCGTATTATAGCGAAAGGTTCCTGAATCCAAACTGTTTACTAGCTAATTGGTTGTGTTTATTAGCAGACAATACGCGTTGGATTGATGTATTCCACCAAAATTAAAGAAACGTCTCAATTATGCACAATAGTGCAATAGATTCGGTAACCCGACAGTGGGCGCGAGGTAATCTGACGATTGCCCGTGTGATACCACCCCTTGCGTTTCCCATTCATTGAAATAAACATGATTAATATTATTTCCAGTCCCGGGCTGCACGATTTTCTTGTTACCTCCTGGAGTATCCCTACCGCAAGGTGAACACCCCGTGGGCAGGCAACTTACTGTAGCCTGTAGCGGCAACCAGGTCTTGAGGGGCGGCCCTCCTAGCATTGTGTGCAGAGGTCGAAATGAGTGGAGCACTCCTATCAACAGCTATTCATGCAGCCCGCAATAATTGGTTTTGTGACACAATAAAATATGTTGTGATGATGACATGTTGTGTTGATGTCATGTTGTGTTAATGATATCTTCTTCAAAACAATTACGAGATATGGTCATTACTAATACAAGTAAATCACATACATAAACGTAGTCTTGTAGCGGTTATAGAGTGAAAGGTCGCCAAATCTATCCTTTACACGACTGTTTCTTTATCTATCAACCTCCCACCTACTGTTCATTCTTATCTCTCACTGATCAGAAAAAAATGACACTTTACCGCCGCAGAAGCCTCCATATTTACTTAGTATGATTTGTATATATTTCATAAGTCTTTTGCAGCATGTTAACGTGGCGGTTGCATGAAGAAATCAAAAGAAATGTTATGAACATGATCCTGGCATGATTGCTTTGTTTGGCGTTAATGTTGAAAACTCTGCATTGGAAAATTCTTTACGGGACTGATTTTATATTTTATATAATAATAATGATGACACATAAAAATGTTGTGGCTACAAAAAGGTAACAGTTTCGATTATTTTACATCGGATTCCATTTCGATTTATGAAAATTAATTTTGTTTTTATGCAATGCGATAGAATACTCAGATAAATTTCCTTGACAAATTCGATGGACATATTAAAATTCGGAACAGGAGATTCTGAAACTTTTGCACGGTAATAACAAAGCGAGCACACAATTAAATAAAGCCTTTATTTTAGGCAACGGAGCTTGAATACCAAGAGTTTTGTCGGTGGTATTTAAATTAAGGTTCATGTGGGTCTTAGCGCACATCCAGCTTTCAATTTCGTGTCAGTATTTAGAAGTGTTTACATTGCGTAAATAAATGTATATCTGTTTTTGA
This sequence comes from Ciona savignyi, assembly GCA_000149265.1. Lineage (NCBI taxonomy): Eukaryota > Metazoa > Chordata > Ascidiacea > Phlebobranchia > Cionidae > Ciona > Ciona savignyi. Next base: position 410,579 of record CH003049.1, read on the forward strand.
AGAGTTTTGACAGAAGTTACAGTTGGGAGAATCTTTAAGGTTAAAAGAGCGAAGGTAAATATTTGTGACGAGAGCTTGCATATTGATTTTACATTGCAGTGATCTTAATCTGTTTTCCAAGGTACATATGTAGTTTAATGTATAAACGTCTTGCCAATTTGGGATATTCTGTAGTCCCAGATCTGTTTCCCATGCCAGTTGTTTGTTCCTCGGCTTTTCTGTTTTTTTACGGCAGCGAGCATATTATAGTTTATTGTTTGTTGTATGGTCAGTTTCTTGTGTGAAGTTATTTTCAATTGATACAGGTGGCGTTGCACTGGTACTAACGTTCATATTGTTATAGCTTATAGCTGCTTTAAAGTTGGTTGTATTCCATGGAAAGTTGTCTGTTGTTCGGGTTGATTTTGTGGCTGAGGCATAGTTGGTCGTAATCCATGTGCTTGTCGTTAATGTCGATCAGTTGGTAAAATTCTAAAACGCCGGCCTCCACAAAGGTTAGTATGTACATTTGTTTGTTTCTGAATTTAATTTCTTTTTGTAGCCACAGGGGGGAGTAAAAGAGCGGTGGTTGTTCCCTGCTGCACGTCGCTCTCCATACGTGCAGGCAGCATATCTGAGGGCTTTAAAGGGTACTATCTTAGGTAGCAGTTGGTTATCATGTCTTAAGGTTGTGCCAAAGTAGGCGACCATTTTGCGTTCACTTACTGATTTTTTTTCAATCCGCTTCAAGGTTGTGTCAAAATTATGGTCGAAGAACTGTCCTATTTATTTCATGGCAGAGATGTAGGATTCAGCGTCGATCATTCGTATTCCGCCATTAGCAAGATCGTTGCACATTACACTCCTTCGTACCCTTTCCCAGTTCGAATTCCAAAGGAAGTGAAATAAAAGAATATTGAGTTTCTTGAAAAAAATCCTTTTTGTACTTAATTGGATGTCAGGTCGACATGCTATGCCTGTCATGCGTTTGACTAACAAAAAGGAAAAAAAGATAAAAACGACAATTTTTTTTAAATGGGGCCCATCACTAAGATTTATAAAACACAATCTCTCTGAATGATCTGAGTCAAATCTGTTGTATTGTGTAAACCATTCCTTAGTTTATTGCGGTGCCTCCGATTATTTATAATGATTACCCCCCCCCCCACCCACACGCCCTCGACATTCCTACATTTCCCGCGCCAGCTAATTGTGTATACCTCGTGTTTGTTGCCTGTGTAAGTCAGTTGGTACTCGACAAAATCAGAATACAACATGGTGTCAGAAGTGGTAAATTAAATATTGTTAAAGTTTATAGAAGTATAAAAAGATGGCAAATTTTCAAGTAGCTACTCCAGAAGGGTTTGATTTAAAAAAAACAGAAAGTTGGCAACAATGGCCAAACGTTTCGAACGATTTCGCGTTGCTTCGGGGCTTGTTTCCAAGTCTAATGTGCTACAAGTAACCACCTTAATATATTGTATGGGAGGAAAAACAGAAGAAATATTTACAGCGCTTGAATTAACTGAAGAAAAAGCAAAACAATTTGCAAAAGTAAAAGCAAAATTTGATCAATACTTCATTGTGCGACGAAACTTAATATTTGAGCGAGCACATTTCAACAAGAGAAATCAACGTCCAGGTGAACCTATCGACCAATATATAACGTGCTTATACTCAATGAGCAAACATTTAGAGTACAGTGAGCTTAAAGACGAATTACTACGATATAGACTAGTGATTGGAATAACGGATAAAGGACTGTGACAAAAATTCCAAATGGATCCCGAATTAACACTTAAAAAAACTATAGATGCACGGCAAACCGAAAGGGTTAAAATTCAACAACGGACACTGCTAAACGCAAACGAAGAACCGATTGAAGATGAACTGGTAGGAGCCGCTAGAGCAAAATACCAAACAAACAAATTAACAGAACGAAGAGAGAAAACCTGCGATAGATGCGGATGGCAACAGCAGCTCAACCAAGATAAGTGTCCCGTCCTAAATATTACATGTGAGTACGATGTTGCTAATAACGGTGAAAGTAAAATCTTTAACTCTTTGTGTAGTGCGTATGTGGGCGCTTCATTTACCTCGACATGTCGAGATAAGTGGATGACAGATGTTGGGATTTTAAACCGTAAGATTTTATTTAAAATCGACACGGGAGCAGACGTTAGTATCTTACCTTTCACTATTTATTAAAAGTTAACAAAACTTTGACTGGAAAAAGCGACAGACGTCTCATAGGTCCAGACGGCAAAATCGTAAAAGTTTTGGGTATGATTCCGTCATGTCGTATTTCTATTAACGGGCATGTCAGCACACAAGCGTTGTATGTAACAAAAGGCGGAAAATACCCATTGCTTGGAAAACCTACAATTGAGGCCTTAAAGTTACTAAGGTAGGTTAGTAAAGTAAATGTAGGTCTACCATTGGCCAGATGGAATCAGAGCTACCCGAAGCTGTTTGGTAGTTTAGGTAAATTACCTGGTGAATATAACATTGAAATAAGTAAGGACGCCACGCCAAAGTCTGAACTCGAAGAAATGACGAAGGGAAATATAATAACGCAAGTAAAGCGACCAACAGACTGGTGCGCCGGAATGGTAGTTGTACATAAGAAAGATGGCAACATTCGCATATGTGTTGATTTCACGCAACTTAACAAAAGCGTAAAACGGGAGCGGCATCTTCTACCTTACGTAGATAAGGTATTGGGCCAATTGGCAGGCTCGAAAGTTTTTTAGATGCAAAATCTGGTTTCTGGCAGGTTAAGCTCACTAATCAATCACGATTGTTTAAAACGTTTATGACACCGTTTGAAATATTTTGTTTTAACAGGCTTTCAATCTAAAATGTCGGAGATTCTCTGTGTAGAGGAAGGGGTCGTTTGCGAAATAGACGATATTCTGGTTCACGGTCAAAATAAAAAAGAACACGATTGGCGTCTTGAACTAGTCCTCAGAAAATTGAAAAAATGTGGTATGATGCTTAACGGTACTAACTGTAAATTTTCATGCAATCAAGTTAAAATTCGTCGGACACATCATAGATGCAAATGGTATACGAGCAGGCCCCGACAAAATTAAATCAATTGTGGAGATGAAAGAGCCCAGAAACGTCACCGAACTTCGTCGATTCTTGGGAATGGTAAACCAACTAGGTAAATTTACTTCCCCTCTAGCCGACTCGTCGAAAGCTCTTAGAGGGCTGCTAGTCAAAAGTAAGGTTTGGGTTTGGGACGAGCGGCAGCAAATATGTGCTTCAAATAGAGTTATAGCGTTCTACGACTGTAATCGTGAAACGATAGTTTCTACAGATGCTTTATCCTACGGTTTTGGAGCAATGCTGTTGCAGAAACATGGTGTAACTTGGAAACCGGTGGCATATGCTTCCCGCTCAATGAACCTGACGAACAGCGGTACGCTCAAATTGAAAAGGAAGCTCTGGCGGTAACATGGGCATGTGAACGGTTTTTAGTATACGTTTTAGGATTAAAGTTTACCGTGCACACCGATCATAAGCCACTTGTATCGCTACTTGGGTCTTAAATATTAAGCGATTTACCTCCACGAATATTAAGGTTCCGATAAAGATTGATGCGATTCCGCTACTACGTGGTACATGTACCTGGAAAACAACTGACCGTAGCGGATACCCTATCCCGAGCTCCACTACCTGATGAGCCAAACTCTAGTAATGCCACAGAAAGTTTGATGTCTATTGTCGACGCGATACCGGAGTCAAACAGAAGGATCGAAGAAATTAAACAAAGTGTGGCCAAGGATCCAGTTTGTAGTGAAATTATTTCATTTTGTAAAACTAAGTAGCCACGGAGGTCTAAACTTAAAGAACCCTTACAATTATATTACCCTTACAGACATCTTTTGTTGGAAAAATGGTATTCTGCTATACGGAAGCAGACTGGTGATCCCAACGGCTATGCGAGACGAGGTGTTGAGGAGACTACATAAAGGGCACATCGGAATCACAAAATGTCGAGCTAAAGCAAAAGCGTTGGTTTGGTGGCCGTTGCTAAATAAACAGATAGGTGAAATAATTGCCAATTGCGAGTACTGTGCAAAATTTTCTAACCATCGTTCTGAACCTTTACAGCCGATACCCAAACCAACAACGCCCTGGCAAAAATTGGGGACCGATCCATTTGATCAAAAGGGTGAAACTTATCTATTGGTTGTGGATTACTTTTCACGGTGCATTGAGGTAGAATTGCTACACAGCACAACGACAGTAAAAGTTTTAAAACTAATTAAATTTAGGTTTATGAGGTTCGGCGTCCCAGATACTATAGCATCTGATAATGGGCCCCAGTATGCTTCTCAAGAATTTAAAGATTTCACAAACCTATATAAAATAACCTACCTAACATCCAGTCCGATGTTACCTCAGAACAATGGTGAATCTGAAAGAGCGGTTCAAACTGTTAAACACCTTTTACACATGTCCAACAATTTGTCGAGAGCCTTACTGGCATATCGAACGGCGCCATTAATTAACGGATTTTCTCCTTCGCAGTTATTAATGGGAAGAAGACTTCAGACGGCGGTTCTACTAAGTCGTCATGAAATGTTGGTACCGAGGTGGCCAAATTTCAACAGTCTAAAGAAACTAGAGGAAAGTGCGCAACATTGGCAAAGGAGAAAAATGACAGAAGGCATGGAGTTAGGCCTCTGCCGAGCCTTCGTGTCGGCGACCGCGTAATTATCCGCGACAACCGAAAAGGAGAAGTGAAAAGTACGCACCGGTTGCCACGGTCGTACATAATCGGCACATCCGGAGGAGGGATGTTCCGCAGAAACCAACACTTAATAAATGTGTTGCCCAGGACAACGATCGAACAAACGTGACGAATTAAGTAAAGGGGACTAAATAATAAAATAGGTTTACAACACATAAATATATCCTTATATCATATTTACGTTCGGCTGCACGATTTACTGCGTTTTGCCTGCTTGAAGAACAACATAAAAACGCCGGCGGCCGATTCTTTTATTCCGACTGCATTTAGCCGAAGTTATCACTCAGAAATCGCCAAAGGGTATTTCGCGTTAAATTTCCCGTTTCGCAGGATTAGTTGTACGTAGATTGATTTTATTATTTATCATTAGCGAAAAATAGTCAGCTTCTTAAATAGCAGTTATGCTGGAGTTTATGCTTGCAAAATGCTTGTTTGCAAAAACGTACTAGCCGATAGGATAGAATATTCATGTTTATCCCCGTGAGTGCGAAAACCAAAGAGGTTATCACACGGGCAAGCGTCAGATTACCTCTCGCCCACCGTCGGGTTACCGGAGCTATATTTCAGTGTGTTGTGTATGATTCAAACGTTCTTTTAATTTGGTAGAGTCCATTAATACGCTGGGTTTAGCCAAAGTCCGTTCAGGGCCTTTCCCAATGACACAATCAACTAGCTAGCGACCAGAATCAAACCCTTAACCTGTCGGATGAAAAGCGTCGCACTAAACAACCAGACAAAGCAGGTGGCCAATAACCTAGCATTATTCATTCTAACGTTAGCTTGTACTAAAAGAAAAGATTAATTTTGGCCAAATAGAGGCTGTCAGTTTATAGTCAAAATACCAGTTGTCTTTAAACTTAAATAGTAAGCTAATAATGTGATTATTAAAATATTATTTAAACACAGATAAAAAAAATAGGTCACGAATTTTGAAATGATCAAGACTGCAGTACTTTTGGCAGTATTTGCGTTATTAAATACGGGTTTGTTATGTATTTGCTGTATGTTTTATTTGTATGTTTATCATTGTTGATATTAAAATTAAACAATTTTTAATGCACATAAATATAACTTGTCAACTTGCAACAAAACGAGAAAAAAAGGTCTTAGTAATGAGGCAAACATTGCTTCAAAACTTCCTTTAAAATTCTTAAATGTGGTGGATTGCTTTGTTCAAACGCCCCATGTTATGAATTATACACAATTATGGATGGAAACTTAGCTCGGTAAAAGATACATTTTTTACATTTAGTATCACACCAGTAAAACAGGGTTAACATTCCGTTTTTTGTTATTCACCTTTAAACTCTAAGCTAAAATAAACATTTGCTTAAAAGAGACTTTATGTTTCGATTGCTTACACATGTCTTGCATACTTACAGCTCAATAACCTTCGTTTGATTAGTCTGGTGGATTATTCTTTCAACCAAAGGGTTTCAAATTCGAAACTGATTACCAGATAGTCGGTTGTCTCCTTAAGCAAGTCACTTAACGTACATTGCCTGAACCCAGCGGATGAATGGGTTAATGGAATGAAGGTGTGAATCATACACAACACACTGCAGGAGGTCCGGTGGGCGCTAGATGATATGACGAATACCCCTGTGTTACGGGGATAAACATAAATATCATATCCTCTTATCCTGCAGGGATATTGAGTCAGAGATGTCCAGCACGGTCAGCGAATCCAGGACGGACGTGTAAGAAACCCTGCACCATAGACTCGCAGTGTAGAGGGGGTTTAAAGAGATGCAGATGCGACAATGTCTGCGGGATGTCATGTTTTAACCCAAGTAAGTTAATACTTAGGAAATAAACCCGCTGCGGATAAAAGGTAAGGACGATTACCGGTGTCGATTTAAAACGACTGTTGTTGACCGATTAGATTTATGAGTTAGTGCGGCACCGAAGAGTTGTATGTTTCACAAGAAACGTCTATATCATACGCAACACGTTTCACTAGTCACCTGACAATGAGTGCGAGTTGAACTAATAGCCCTACTAACCTTACTTACCAAAATTGAAACAATGTGTGAATCACACAACACACTGCAATAGCTCCGGTAACCCGACGATTGGCGCGAAGTAATCTGACAATTTCCTAACGTCCTTGGTTTTTCCATTCACGGGAACAACGAATATCCTATCCTAATACATACCACAACGCAATATCCCCAAGTTCACAACGGCTGTGACGAGGTAATTTTGCGATCATCTGTGTGTTAACTCTTTTAATGATAACATTTTTCCAACATTTACGGGGATAAAACAAGAAACTCCTTATCAGGTATCCCAGCGGGCTATCAAAATTATTTTAATGTCTTTTAAATATTAAGACCTTGTTTGCCGAGACCCAGAGCCATTTCCCAATAGTCAAATAACTGGAGAGCGCACATACGGGCAGGCGATCACCTATTCCTGTGACGTCGGTTATAACTTGAAAATAAAAAGAACATGTCAATCAGACAAGAACTGGAGCGATTTCCAAATAAAATGCGATCGTAAGTATTTGCTAACTTCCTGAGTATTTGCTAACTTCGTGAGTATTTGCTGTCAACATTTGCTATCTTGGTGAGTATTTGCTATCATCGTCATTATTTTTGTGAGTGCGCCGGGAATGCTCGTATCAACCTTGATATAAGCTCTACTCTACAAAGTCCCAATTACATTTGTAGACAAAGCAACCTGGATAACAGCTCCCATTATTCCGTTAGGTATGAAGTGTTTACAGAGAAACGTCGCAAATGCACAATCATCACCGAACTTCGGAAGATATGACTACGGATCAACTGTTCGATACACTTGCACCGATGGTTATCGACTGGTCGGTCAACGTGATGTACGATGTGTTGGAGAAAATACTTGGTCTGCAGATCCACCAGTTTGTGAAAGTTAGTCAACATTTGCGAACAAATATGCATATTTTTAGAGTATTAGTTGCAATACAAGTTTGTAGTTTCGATAACAACTTCTTTTATCTGCTATTGGATTTATTGTCATGGAAATCAACTAAACAATTAACAGAGCTCCTACTTTTTTGACATCTTTATATATAAGTTTTACTTTGCAAATTAAAAAATCATTTTTTTACACAAAACAACCTGGATATAAGCTCCATCTTACACTGTCCTATTTACGTGTGCACACCAAACAACCTGTGTATAAGCGCCACTCTGAAAACACTTAATTACATTTGTACACAAAGTAGCCTGTATAAAAGCTCCACAATTTCCCACAGAAATGAAATGTTTACAGAGAAACGTCGCAAATGCACAAGCATCACCGAACTTGGAAAGACATGACTTCGGATCAACTGTTCGATACACTTGCATCGATGGTTATCGACTGGTCGGTCAACGTGATGTACGATGTGTTGGAGAGAATACTTGGTCTGCAGATCCACCAATTTGTGAAAGTAAGTCAACATTTGCAGACAAAAATGTATATTTTTAGAGTATAAGTTAAATTACAAGTTTGTAGTTTCGAATACAAATTCTGTCAACTGCTATTGGATTTATTGTCATGTAAATTAACAAAACATTGCACTGAGTTCTTCTTGTTTTGACATGTTTATATATAAGTTTTATTTTGCAAATTAAAAATCATTTTTCTACACAAAACTATCTGGATATAAGCTCCATCTTACACTGTCCTAAACACATATGTACACCAAACAACCTGTGTATAAGCGCTACTTTGCAAACACCTTATTACATTTGTACACAAAGTAGCCTAGATAAAAGCCCTCCGATTGTTTTAGGAATGAACTGTACTGGAAGAGATATCCCAAATGCACGAGCATCACCGAACTTTGGAAGACATGACTTCGGATCAACTGTTCGATACACTTGCGCCGATGGTTATCGACTGGTCGGTGAACGTGATATACGATGTGTTGGAGAGAATACTTGGTCTTCAGATCCACCAATTTGTAAAAGTAAGTCAACATTTTGCAGACAAATATGCATATTTTTAGAGTATTAGTTGCATTACAAGTTTTGAGTTATGTTAAAGTTGTTGCAATGGCCATTTAATTAATGCGCACACGGCTGTTTCTCATGTCAAAACATTTTCTCGTACATCAACCAGCTATAGTCCCCAAACCAACACTTCCTGTATAATCTTCCCCACATTACGCCAAACGTATGGCAGACTGACGTTTTGCGTACAAACTTATTGTATTATTTTATTATCAGAAACGCGTTCTGAAATGCAGCATGTTTTTAGGATCGAACTGTACTGGGAGAGATATCCCAAATGCACGAGCATCACCGAACTTTGAAAGACATGACTTCGGATCAACTGTTCGATACACTTGCGCCGATGGTTATCGACTGGTCGGTGAACGTGAAGCAAAATGTGTTGAAGAGAATACTTGGTCTGCAGATCCACCAATTTGTGAAAGTAAGTCAACATTTTTTCAGACAAAACTGTATATTTTTAAAGTATTAGCTGGATTACAAGTTTGTATTTTCGAATATTCTGTGTAGAATTTATTGTTGTGGAAATCAACTAAACATTTAACAGAATTATGTTTCAGCTTTAATACAATCTACTAGAGAGTGTCAACCACGTGTTTAACCACCACCATTTGTAAAACACATGTTGTATGCATATATATTTATTTTACAGGGTCCCTAACCAGATTTCGTATTTTATACACTGAGTATGTAGTTTTTGTTTCTGCAAGCATAAACGCATGGGTCCCATAGTTATCAAGCCAAACTTCTTCTCCATGTGTAGGTAAAAAATAACAACAATCGTGTTACATTTTGCGAAGGTTTTACCACAAATGTTTTAAATTAAATCTTTTTTCAAGTGCTGCATTGAAATGAAGCTAAATTCCTAAAACAGCCTGATATAGTTTTTGATGGCTTCGCAGAATTCCCCATGGGCTTAGTACATAAGTTTCTGTTTTTACATATGTGGGTTATGTTATCTAACAATTTTTAATGTTTTAATTCATTTGATTAATCCTTGTAGGAGATGTCAGTGCAATGTGGCATGCTTGTCACAATCATGAGTCAGGGACATATCTTCGTTTTAAGGGAGTTACCCTAAGTAAATGTTTTCTTTCTTTTAATTGACACAGGGTGGCTAACGATCCAGCATTCCACCAAATCTGATCAAAATTAGAGCAGCCGTTCAAACGCTATGGCCCGAAAAGCTATTTTTTTAAATAACCGTTTAGAATTTTAACGTATGAGGGGAATTCCCCTAGATTTATCACCTACAATTTTTCTACTGCGTATTTAGACCATGTCTAACAAATGACCAAGCTTTGTTACTATTTCATTATTCCTTTTGATAGATGTCAGGGCGTTATGCCATGCCTGTCACAATCATGATTTGAGAACAAAATCTTTTTTTAGGGTATCTCCCTAGATAATTTTTTTTCTAATTGTTAAATTAGTAGATAATGCACTTACATTCCACCAAATCTAAATCAGATTGAAGCAGCCGTTCAAGCGCCATGCCCCAAAAGCTATTTTATTAGAAACAAATACCGTTTTGGTCTTTAACGCCCCCGGGGAATCCCCCTAAATTCATTACCTAACATTTTGGTTTCTGCATATCTGGACCATGGTGTCTAACAAATGTTAAATTTTCATTTTGATTCCAAGAATCCTCTTGGTAGACGTCGGGGCGACATGGCATGCTTGTCAAAATCATAGTTTGAGAACAAAATCTTATTTTTTGGGGTATTCTCCAAGGTAATGTTTTATATATTATAAGTGTTAAATCAGTGACTAATACACATACATTCTAGTAAATTTGATTCAAATTGAAGCAGCCGTTCAAGCGCTATGCCAAAAAAGTCGATTTTTTTAGAAAAAAAGTAGCGTTTTGGTTTTTAACGTCCCAGGGGAACTCGCCTGGTTTTATCTCCCAAAATTTTGATTGCTGCTCATCTAGACCATTTTATCTAACAAATAGTTCATTGCGATTTTTTATTTTTCCTTCTGGTAGATGTCGGGGCGACATGCCATGCCTGTCAAGCGTTTAAAGAAAAAAAGAAAAAAAACGGACAAAAACAATATGTGTCCCAATTTTTCAAATGGGACCCATAATTAATCTATTTGGTTCAGGCATTGAACGCTAAGTAATTTTTATGGACACAAACAAGTAGGCCTGTCACCCTTCGGCTAAAAGCAGCTAACGGCGCCTTTATAAAAACAACCGTTCAGCCAGCGAGTGGTTTGGATTGTACAACCTTTTGGTTGCATGCAGATATATACTAATTAATGGTTCTGACTAGTTATAATATCCTTTAAATATTTCCCTTGGGGTTGTGTAAATTAATTGTCAACTTCCCACAAGGATCCAGTGTCAAATACGAGCTGTCGCAAATGCTAGAACCCTTCCTGAGGGGCAATCCGTGTGGTACAGTGGAGACAATGTGACTTATGAGTGTTTTGTCGGGTACCTAATGGTGGGGAGTGCTTTATCTACATGCCGTGATGATACTACATGGTCAACCCCCAAACCAGTATGCTTGAGTAAGTGGAAAGGTTAAAGATTTAATTCTAAACTAAACCATCATTCAAATAATGCCTTTATATTGTCACATAAAAGATTGCTTCAGTGTTTAAGCAAAATTTAATTTTTTTAACACAAATGGAAAATAAATCTTAGGCTGTTTCCTTTCACAGGTTGCTAAGAGAACATCTACCGAATGTGCTAAATTAATAGGCCTTGCTCAAATTTAAGGAACGTTTAAAGACAATACACCGAAATAACTTTTAGAATTTCAATTATCCACAGGAACCCCTTGCAACAAAACAGATGTGCCAAACTCCATTATATTTCCAAACAAAGATGTATTTCAGCCAGGAGAATATGTGGCGTAATTCGTGTCTGCCAGGATATACACTGACTGGGCGGAATTCCACACGGTGTCTGCCAAATGGCCAATGGACTGGATCCAGGCCAGAGTGCCAAAGTAAGTATTAAGTATGCACGGTCGTGTGGCCAAATGGATAACGTGACCAATCCATATACCGACTCTTATACATAAAAAACGGTCTTAGTGACGAGCCCATTATGGATTCGAAACTTGGCTCAAGAAAAAAGAGTGCCGAAGTAAGATGTTTTTGATTTACCGATTATAAATCAATAAAAATCACAGAGCAATATGTATTTGTTTACGAATTGCCCCCGATTTCATAAGAGTTGTCCGACCAAAATGGCGTGGTGGGTTATTCTTTTGCCTTTTAGCTAATGGTTGCAAGTTTAAAACTGGTAACCAGTTAGTGGATTGTGCTTTATTATTTTATACTAAAATAAAAGTTACATCTTCATCATAAACAACATCAGATTGTTAAGTTTTTTCTCAATTTACTACTCTAATCTGATCCTATATTTTTCACGAACGGAAATCTAATTTTAGCCAAAATTAGTGAAATTCACATATTTCAAAGTATCACTGCTAATATCAAATATTTCTTTTTTATTCAGTATACACAATATATTTGGATTGGATATTCATGTTTATCCCTGTTAATAGGAAAACCAAGGGGGTTAACACACAGGCAATCGTCAGATTACCTAGCGCTTACCGTCAGGTTACCGAAGCTATTGCAGTGTGTTGTGTATAAGGATAGGATATTCATGTTTATCCCCGGGAATACGAAAATCAAGGGGGTTAAGGTTAACACACAGGCAATCGTCAGATTACCTCGCGCACACTGTCGGGAGTCTTGCTATTGCAGTTTGTTATTTGTAATTAACATGTTCCTGCAATTTAGTAGAACTCATTAATCTGGTAGGTTTTGTCAATGTCCATTAAGTGCCTTGCCCAACGAAACAACCGGTTAGCTAGCGTCCAGTTTTGTATCTGGAACCCTCCGACTGAATAACAACGCATTTAACCACGATGTTTCAGTATCATTAATAGAAAAACAGTGGCATTATCTAATGGATAATCAGATTATCTTACGATTACCGGCATGTTATTGGAGGTATTGCAGTGTGTTTTTGGTAGCGATTGTATTCTGTAAATGCCTGCTAAGTGCTTTGACAAAGAAAACAACCAAAGAACAGTTTTGTAGAATTGACTAGCTAGCAAACATCTTTCTTGAAATACATGCTGCATATGATTCGGTTACCCCAACTATTATTCCACACACTGGTCGGAGTATAACTGGTAAAAACATTTCTACTTTGCAGTAAAACGGTGTCGACGCCCTCAAGCTCCATCATCACTCCAACACGTCGATGCTTTACAAGATTTCCATGAAATTGGTGATGTGTTATCGTACGTGTGTTCCAATGCCAACGATCGGATGGAAGGAAGTGGCAACATCGTGTGTCAGGATAGCGGAGCCTGGACTGGCTTCCCAAATTGCGGTAATTGCTTATGACTGTTCGTGTAACTAGTGATAAAAAAGAATGAAGATTAAAGGGTATCATTTGTGTAGTGCTCATAAAATTGGGATTTAAAACATCAAATGTCAATAAAGTTTTAATTAATATCCAGTATCCGAAAGTGTAGTATTGGTTGTGTGTAAATCACGCAAATTATTTTTCCATTTCTCTTGCGAAACATTCATTCCCTTTGTTTTTAATTTAAGTATATCACCTCGAATTTAATCCATTTTGTGCCTTTTTCGGCTGATGTACACAAAAATTATCAATAAGCGAAGACACCATATTGTTTTGATATTTATTGGTGATTTTTTATGTTTTATAACCACCCTTGTTTTCCACACCCCCAAAAATAAGTATCCTACTCAAGTTATTTTCAGGGGTAGCAATATTCGATATTACGCAGTGATCCGAGTTTTCGAAATCGGTTCTCTCTTGGCTTTGTAGCGATTAGGACGGTTTTTATTATGGATGTTTTATGTCAGTTATATGTTTGTAAATAATCGTAATTACTTTAAAGCAAAAACGTATTAAGCCCTATTAATTGGTCTTAACGAAAGGCAGTTAAGACAGCCTTCTTAGAAACCTTAAAAAAATCTGTAACAACAATAATAACCTTTTATTAATTGCAATATTGTGTTTTATAACCTTGTTTGTTTCTTGGTATATTGCATTACATAAACTTGTCAATTTTTAATTTATTTTTTTAGATTTGACTTTATTTATAGCTTGTTGTATTTTCCACCAGTTAAACGATGTAACCAGCCTCCTCTAAATGACGGAATAGAAATCATCAACCTTTTTGCTATATACGAAGTAGGGTCGCTGGTAAATTTCCGTTGCGTTTCCGCCAACGAAGACGTAGTGGGTACCAACCCCATTCGTTGCCGTGCCGACCGTACCTGGAGCCACAATACCCCAAGTTGCGGTAATTTTTTTTTTCTCAGGTTTTAAAAAAAAATGCCAAAAAAAGTTAAAAAAGTTGTTAGGTACTGTAAGGAAACTAATACTGAACGAAATATGTTAAGCAAAATATTTATGTTTACCCTGTGAATGGGAAAACGCAAGATTATTTTAACATGGTTAATACTCATATTACAATACGCCTATCTGACTGAATGATCGAGCTATTCAATTTCACAAATAATGATTAAGATGATTCTACTGTTTTAATTCAATGTAATAATATACTGGGTTGGAGAGATATCCGCTAAAAGCCTTAACCAAAGTCCTGACCAACTAGCTAATGACCAGTTTTGATTTTACAACTTCTTTTTCCCACATCTGGACCCTATAACTAGAGAAGTTGCCCAACCCTGGACTAAGACGTTATTTTAGTATTGGTTGAACCCATTAAAGTACCTTCCCAGTGTACCCCTGTGCCTAATAACCTTGTTTAAATGAATCAATAGGAGTACGCTGACCACTATGTATTAATTACCTATCAATCCAAATTGGTACAAAGTACTCTCGTAAAATTGTTCACATTTTTGTGATAACGCCCTTGTTTTTTTTTTCATTCACGGGGATAAACATGTATATCCCATCCTATACCACATTCACTTTGACATAGCATAGGATAAACGCAACCTGTTTATACAGTGGTTCCCGTTGTAATGTGCCCGGAGCTGCTTGCGCCTTTAAATGGGAATTTAATCCTACGCGGCGGGATATCGCGTAACGTTGGAGCAACGTACCGGTACAGATGTAACGAAGGGTACAACTTAAATGGTGCCTCGTCATATATTGTATGTTTGGAGGATCATACTTGGTCACTGGCTGAAAGTGAACGCCCACAGTGCATAGGTTTGTCTTATAATACTCGGGTTTAACTATAATAAAGTGGTCACACGCACCGAGCTTTATTACACAGACATAGATCACTTTTGCTATCAAATAAAGATTGATGGTTTTCAAACACTAGAATCCACGGGTTAAAATATGTGTGCGACCGAATAGCTTAGTCAGTCGCATTTCAGCAAAAAGGTTGCTGATTCGAAACTGTTCACTAGCTAATTGGCTGACATTAGCGGACATTGACAGATGGTTTAACGGATTTAACCAAAATTGAAAAAAAAACGTCTCAACCATGTAATATTTTGCAAAAGTTTTGCTAATCCGACAGTGCACGCGAGGTTATAGGACGATTGCCCGTGTGTTAACGCCCCCTGTGCTTTTTTATTCATGGAAATAAACATGATTAATATTATTTCCAGTCCCGGGCTGCACGATTTTCTTGTTACCTTCTGGAGTATCCCTACCGCAAGGTGAACACCCCGTGGGCAGGCAACTTACTGTAGCCTGTAGCGGCAACCAGGTGTTAAGCGGCGGCCCTTCTGGCATTGTGTGCAAAGGTCGAAATGTGTGGAGCACTTCTATCGACAGCTATTCATGTAGCTCGCAATAATTGGTTATGTGACACAATAAAATATGTTGTGATGATGATATGAAGTGTTAATGATATCTTCTTTAAAACAATTCGGAGAAATGGTCATTACTAATACTAGTAAATCACTTACATAAACGTTTTTTTGTCGGTGGTATTTAATTTAAGTTTCATGTGGGTCTTATATTCGCGTATCATATCCAGCTTTCAATTCCGTGCCAGTATTTGTCCAAGTGTTTACATTGCGCAAATAAATGTATATATGTTTCTGGAGAGTTTTGACAGAAGTTACAGTTGGGAGAATCTTTAAGGCAGTGGTTCCCAACCTTTTTCCACCCACTTTCCATTTCGAGGTTTTATGCAGTGCTCGCGTACCACCTACATAAGTTACGCGAGCCGAAGGCGGTCAAAATAATGTTTCCACCATATATGACGTCATAATCACGTATTTGACCCATGTGAGTTGTAATAACAAATTCTAATAAACTAGACATTATCAGCTAGGGTTGATGGGATGCATGGAATTGTTTTTTCACCACCAGTCATAAGAAGAACAACATAATGAAATAACAACAAACAACAAAAGTCAATTTCTTTAATGCGATGGCTGCATTTGTTTTGTTTTTTTCACTAGCTGGTCGATGCGTGGCATACGTTTGCTCACAGCGCATCGAAAGGCATGCATGGGCGCAACAAGTCGGTTTCGTTTCTTCGAATTGATAGTCATCAGAGATGCAAATCCTTGCTCGCACTCCCACGTAGAAGGGAAAATTAGCAGCTGGGGATAGGATAGGATATTTATCTTTATCCCCGTGAATGGGAAAACCAAGGGGGTTAACACACGGGCAATCGTCAGATCACCTCGCGCCCATCGTCGGGTTACCGGAGCTATTGCAGTGTGTTGTATATGATAGAAACGTTCCTTCAATTTGGTAGAACCCATTAATACGCTGGGTTCAGGCAATGTCCGTAAAGTGCCTTGCCCAAGGACACAACCGACTAGCTAACGACCAGTTTCGTACCTTCAACCTTTCGATTGAAAGGCGACGCACTTAACCGTAAGACCACCGGGCCGCTATTATTTTCCAAATGGGAGCCATTACTAAGATTAATAAAACACAATCTCTCTTAAAGATCTGAGTCAAATCTGTTGTTGTGTGTAAACCATTCCTTAGTTTATTGCGTTGCCTCCGATTATTTATAATGATTACTCCCCCACGCCCTCGACATTCCTACATTCCCCGCGCCAGCTAACTGTGTATACCTCGTGTTTGTTTGCCTGTGTAATTCAGTTGGTACTCGACAAAATCAGAATACAACATGGTGTCAGAAGTGGTAAATTAAATATTGTTAAAGTTTATAGAAGTATAAAAAGATGGCAAATTTTCAAGTAGCTACTCCAGAAGGGTTTGATTAAAAAAAAACAGAAAGTTGGCAACAATGGCCAAACGTTTCGAACGCTTTTGTGTTGCTTCGGGGCTTGTTTCCAAGTCTTAATGTGCTACAAGTAACCACCTTAATCTGTTGTATGGGAGGGAAAACAGAAGAAATATTTACAGCGCTTGGTTTAACTGAAGAAGAAGCAACAAATTTGCAAATGTAAAAGCAAAATTTGATCAATACTTCAACGTGCGACAAAAGTTAATATTCGAGCGAGCACAATTCAACAAGAGAAATCAACGTCCAGGTGAACCTATCGACTAATATATAACGTGCTTATACTCAATGAGCGAACATTTAGAGTACAGTGTGCTTAAAGACGAATTACTACGTGATAGACTAGTGATTGGAATAACCGGATAAAGGACTGTGACAAAAATTCCAAATGGATCCAGAATTAACACTTAAAAAAACTATAGATACTGCACGGCAAACCGAAAGGGTTAAAATTCAACAACGGACACTGCTGAACGCAAACGAAGAACCGATTGAAGAGGAAGTGGTAGGAGCCGCTAGAGCAAAATACCAAACAAACAAAATTAACAGAACGAAGAGAGAAAACCTGCGATAGATGCGGATGGCAACAGCACCTCAACCAAGATAAGTGTCCCGTCCTAAATATTAAATGCTACAAGTGTTCCAAAATTGGACATTTTGCGAGACGTTGTCGTACAAAATATGTAGGTGAAGTCTTTACATGTGAGTACGATGTTGCTAATAACGGTGAAAGTAAAATCTTTAACTCTTTGTGTAGTGCGTATGTGGGCGCTTCATTTACCTCGACATGTCGAGATAAGTGGATGACAGATGTTGGGATTTTAAACCGTAAGATTTTATTTAAAATCGACACCGGGAGCAGACGTTAGTATCTTACCTTTCACTATTTATAAAAAGTTAACAAAACTTTGACTGGAATAGAGCGACCGACGTCTCATAGGTCCAGACGGCAAAATCGTAAAAGTTTTGGGTATGATTCCGTCATGTCGTATTTCTATTAACGGGCATGTCAGCACACAAGCGTTGTATGTAACAAAAGGCGGAAAATACCCATTGCTTGGAAAACCTACAATTGAGGCCTTAAAGTTACTAAGGTAGGTTAGTAAAGTAAATGTAGGTCTACCATTGGCCAGATGGAATCAGAGCTACCCGAAGCTGTTTGGTAGTTTAGGTAAATTACCTTGTGAATATAACATTGAAATAAGTAATGACGCCACGCCAAAGTCTGAACTCGAAGAAATGACGAAGGGAAATATAATAACGCAAGTAAAGCGACCAACAGACTGGTGCGCCGGAATGGTAGTTGTACATAACAAAGATGGCAACATTCGCATATGTGTTGATTTCACGCAACTTAACAAAAGCGTAAAACGGGAGCGGCATCTTCTACCTTACGTAGATAAGGTATTGGGCCAATTGGCAGGCTCGAAAGTTTTTGGATGCAAAATCTGGTTTCTGGCAGGTTAAGCTCCCTAATCAATCACGATTGTTTAAAACGTTTATGACACCGTTTGAAATATTTTGTTTTAACAGGCTTTCAATCTAAAATGTCGGAGATTCTCTGTGTAGAGGAAGGGGTCGTTTGCGAAATAGACGATATTCTGGTTCACGGTCGAAATCAAAAAGAACACGATTGGCGTCTTGAACGAGTCCTCAGAAAATTTCAAAAATGTGGTATGACGCTTAACAGTACTAACTGTAAATTTTCATGCAATCAAGTGAAATTCGTCGGACACATCATAGATGCAAATGGTATACGAGCAGGCCCCGACAAAATTAAATCAATTGTGGAGATGAAAGAGCCCAGAAACGTCACCGAACTTCGTCGATTCTTGGGAATGGTAAACCAACTAGGTAAATTCACTTCCCCTCTAGCCGACTCGTCGAAAGCTCTTAGAGAGCTGCTAGTCAAAAGTAAGGTTTGGGTTTGGGACGAGCGGCAGCAACGTGCGTTTGACGTGCGTTAAACAAATGTGTGCTTCAAATAGAGTTATAGCGTTTTACGACTGTAATCGTGAAACGATAGTTTCTGCAGATGCTTTATCCTACGGTCTTGGAGCAATGCTGTTGCAGAAACATGGTGTAACTTGGAAACCGGTGGCATATGCTTCCCGCTCAATGAACCTGACGAACAGCGGTACGCTCAAATTGAAAAGGAAGCTCTGGCGGTAACATGGGCATGTGAACGGTTTTTAGTATACGTTTTAGGATTAAAGTTTACCGTGCACACCGATCATAAGCCTCTTGTATCGCTACTTGGGTCTAAAATATTAAGCGGTTTACCTCCACGAATATTAAGGTTCCGATTGAGATTGATGCGATTCCGCTACTACGTGGTACATGTACCTGGAAAACAACTGACCGTAGCGGATACCCTATCCCGAGCTCCACTACCTGATGAGCCAAACTCTAGTAATGCCACAGAAAGTTTGATGTCTATTGTCGACGCGATACCGGAGTCAAACAGAAGGATCGAAGAAATTAAACAAAGTGTGGCCAAGGATCCAGTTTGTAGTCAAATTATTTCATTTTGTAAAACTAAGTAGCCACGGAGGTCTGAACTTAAAGAACCCTTACAATTATATTACCCTTACAGACATTTTCTGTAGGAAAAATGGTATTCTGCTATACGGAAGCAGACTGGTGATCCCAACGGCGATGCGAGACGAGGTGTTGAGGAGACTACATAAAGGGCACATCGGAATCACAAAATGTCGAGCTAAAGCAAGAGAGTCGGTTTGGTGGCCGTTGCTAAATAAAGAGATAGGTGAAATAATTGCCAATTGCGAGTACTGTGCAACATTTTCTAACCATCGTTCTGAACCTTTACAGCCGATACCCAAACCAACAAGGCCCTGGCAAAAATTGGGGACCGATCCATTTGATCATAAGGGTGAAACTTATCTATTGGTTGTGGATTACTTTTCACGGTGCATTGAGGTAGAATTGCTATACAGCACAACAACAGTAAAAGTTGTAAAACTAATTAAATTCAGGTTTATGAGGTTCGGCGTCCCAGATACTATAGCATCTGATAATGGGCCCCAGTATGCTTCTCAAGAATTTAAAGATTTCACAAACCTATATAAAATAACCCACCTAACATCCAGTCCGATGTTACCTCAGAACAATGGCGAATCTGAAAGAGCGGTTCAAACTGTTAAACACCTTTTACACATGTCCAACAATTTGTCGAGAGGCCTATCGAACGGCGCCATTAATTAACGAATTTTCTCCTTCGCAGTTATTAATGGGAAGAAGACTTCAGACGGCGGTTCCAATAAGTCGTCAAATGTTGGTACCGAGGTGGCCAAATTTCAACAGTCTGAAGAAACTAGAGGATAGTGCGCAACATCGACAAAGGAGAAAAAATGACAGGAGGCATGGAGTTAGGACTTTGCCGAGCCTTCATGTCGGCGACCGCGTAATTATCCGCGACAACCGAAAAGGAGAAAGTGAAAAGTACGCACCGGTTGCCACGGTCGTACATAATCGGCACATCCGGAGGAGGGATGTTCCGCAGAAACCGAAACTTAATAAATGTGTTGCCTAGGACAACGGTCGAACAAACGAATTCGCAACTGACCCTGCCTGCAACTCCACGAAGGTCCAGACGAACTATTCGGCCACGAATAATGTTTAGTCCTTTGTTTAAAGTATTGCAATGTAAATCTGTATCTTTCTACTGTTTGTTTATTTTATAATTATTTTTCTTTTATATAACTTGAAGGGGAGATGTTGTATTGTGTAATCCATTCCTTAGTTTATTGCGTTGCCTTCGACTATTTATAATGACTACTCCCCAACGCCCTCGACATTCCTACATACCCCGCGCCAGCTATTTGGTATACCTCGTGTTTGTTTGCCTGTGTAAGTCAGTTGGTACTCGACAAAATCCGAATACAACAAAATCGAAATGAAATAAGCCAAAGTCATTGGAAAGAATAAAACGCATGACAGATTTTGTGGCGAATTAAATAAAGAGGACTAAATAATAAAATAGGATCACCACACATAAATATAGACTAATATCATATTTACGCTTGGCTGTACGGTTTTCTGCGTTTTGCCTGCCTGAAGAACAAAATACAAAACGCTGGCGGCCGATTCTTTTATTCCGACTGTATTTAGCCGAATATATCACTCAGAAATCGCCAAAGGGTATTTCGCGTTAAATTTCCCGTTTCGCAGGATTAGTTGTACGTACATTGATTTTATTAATTATCATTAGCGAAACATCGTCAGCTTCTTAACTAACAGTTCTGCTAGCTTTTTTGCTTGCAAAATGCTTGTTTGCAAAAAGCGTACTAGCCGATAGGATAGAATATTCATGTTTATCCACGTGAGAAGGAAAACCAATGAGGTTATCACACGGACAATCGTCAGATTACCTCTCGCCCACCGTCAGGTTACCGCGAGCTATTTCAGTGTGTTGTGTATGAATTATACGTTAGATAGACTGTCAGTTTATAGTCAAAATACCAGGTGTCTTTACACTTAAATAGTAAGCTAATAATGTGATTATTAAAATATTATTAATACACAGATAAAAAAGTAGGTCACGAATTTTGAAATGATCAAGGCTGCAGTACTTTTAGCAGTATTTGCGTTATTAAATACGGGTTTGTTATGTATTTGCTGTATGTTTTATATGTATGTTTATCATTGTTGATATTAAAATTAAACAATTTTTAATGCACATAAATACAACTTCGACAACTTGCATCAAAACGAGAAATAAAACGGTCTTAGTAACGAGGCAAACATTGCTTCAAAACTTATCCCAATTAAAAATTCCTAAATGTGGTGGATTGCTTTGTTTAAACGACCCATATTATGAATTATACACAATTATGGATCAAAACTTAGCTCGTCGGTATAAAATACTTTTCTACATTTAGTATCACACCAGTAAAACAGGGTTAGCATTTCGTTTTTTGTTATTCACCTTTAAACTCTAAGCATCAGCTAAAATAAACATTGGCTTAAAAGAGACTTTATGTTTTGATTGCTTACACAGGTCTTGCATTCTTACAGCTCAATAACCTCCGTCTGATTAGTCTGGTGGATTAGTCTTTCAACCAAAGGGTTGCAAATTCGAAACTGATTACCAGATAGTCGGTTGTCTCCTTGAGCAAGCCACTTAACGTACATTGCCTGAACCCAGCGGATTAATGGGTACTACTAAATTGAAAGAAAATGTTAATCATACACAACACACTGCAGGAGGTCCGGTGGGCGCGAGGTGATCTGACGATTACTCCTGTATTACGGAGATATACATAAATATTCTATCCTCTTATCCTGCAGGGATATTGAGTCAGAGATGTCCACCACGGTCAGCGAATCCAGGACGGCAGTGTAAGAAACCCTGCACCATAGACTCGCAGTGTAGAGGGGGTTTAAAAAGATGCAGATGCGACAATGTCTGCGGGATGTCATGTTTTAACCCGAGTAAGTTAAAACTTAGGAAATAAACTGACTGAAGATACAAGGTAAGGACAATTGCCGGGAACGATTTTAAAATGACTGTTGTTGACCGAATAGCTTGGTAAGTTAGCTCGGCGCCGAAGCGTTGTATGTTCCAGAAGAAACGTCTATATCATACGCAACACGTTTCACTAGTCACCTGACAATGAGTGCGGGGTGATCTAATAGCCCAACTGAACTTACTTACCAAAATTGAAACAATGTGTGAATCACACAACACACTGCAATAGCTCCGGTAACCCGACGATTGGCGCGAAGTAATCTGACGATTGCCTAACGTCCTTGGTTTTTCCATTCACGGGAACAACGAATATCCTATCCTATCCTAATACATAACACAACGCAATACCCCCAAGTTCACAACGGCTGCAACGAGATAATTTTACGATCATCTGTGTGTTAACTCTATTAATGATAACATTTTTTCCAGCATTTACGGGTATAAAACATGAAACTCCTTATCAGGTATCCCAGCGGAATACCGAAATTGTTTTAATGTCTTTTAAATATTAAGATCTTGTTTTGCCGAGAACCAGAGCCATTTTCCAATGGTCAAATAACTGGAGAGCGCACATACGGGCAGGCCATCACCTATTCCTGTGACGTCGGTTATAACTTGAAAATAAAAAGAACATGTCAATCAGACAAGAACTGGAGCGATTTCCAAATAAAATGCGATCGTAAGTATTTGCTAACTTTCTGAGTATTTGCTAACTTCGTGAGTATTTGCTAACTTCGTAAGTATTTGCTAACTTCGTGAGTATTTGCTAACTTCGTGAGTATTTGCTAACTTCTGGAGTATATGCTAACTTTGTGAGTATTCGCTAACTTCGTGAGTATTTGCTAACTTCGTGAGTATTTGCTAACTTCGTGAAAATTTGCTAAAATCGTGAGTCTTTGCTAGAATCGTGAGTATTTGCTAACTTCGTGAGTATTTGCTACATTTGTGAGTATTTGCTAACTTCAGGAGTATATGCTAACTTCGTGAGTTTTTGCTAAAATCGCTAGTCTTTGCTAAAATCGTGAGTATTTGCTAACTTCGTGAGTATTTGCTGTCAACATTTGCTATCTTGGTGAGTATTTGCTATCATCGTCATTATTTTTGTGAGTGCGCCGGGAATGCTCGTATCAACCTTGATATAAGCTCTACTCTACAAAGTCCCAATTACATTTGTAGACAAAGCAACTTGGATTACAGCTCCATTATTCCGTTAGGTATGAAGTGTTTACAAAGAAACGTCGCAAATGCACAATCATCACCGAACTTCGGATGATATGACTACGGATCAACTGTTCGATACACTTGCACCGATGGTTATCGACTGGTCGGTCAACGTGATGTACGATGTGTTGGAGAGAATACTTGGTCTGCAGATCCACCAGTTTGTCAAAGTTAGTCAACATTTTGCAGACAAATATGCATATTTTTAGAGTATTTGCATTACAAGTTTGTAGTTTCGTTGCATTACAAGTTTGTAGTTTCGAATACAACTTCTGTCAATTGCTATTGAATTTATTGTCATGGAAAATCAACATTGTACAGTTCTTAATTTTTTAAAACATGTATATAAACTCTACTATGCAATGCAAACTTCGAATTACTTTTGTAGACGAAAGAACGTGGATATGAGCTTCATCTTACACTGTCCTAATTATATTTGTACACCACACAGTCTGTGTATAAGTTAGGATAGTAGGATAGGATAATTATGTTTATTCACGTGAATGGGAAAACCAAGGGGGTTTACACACGGGCAATCGTCAGATCACCTCGCGACCATCGTCGGGTTACCGGAGCTATTGCAATGTGTTGTATATGATAGACACGTTTCTTCAATCTGGTAGAACCCATTGATCTGCCTGGGTTCAGGCAATGGTCCGTAAAGTTCCTTGCCCAAGGACACAACCGACTAGCTAGCGACCAGTTTCGTATGCAACCTTTCGATTGAAAGGCGACGCACTTAACCGCTAGACCAACCGACCGCACAAGTTCCATTCTGCAAACTCCCAATTATATTTGTTCACAAAGCAACCTGGATAAATGCTCCGCTATTTCCTACAGGAATAGAAGTGTGCTCCGAGAAATGTCGCAAATGCCCGAACATCGCCGAACTTTGGAAGATATGACTTCGGATCAACTGTTCGATACACTTGCACCGATGGTTATCGACTGGTCGGTCAACGTGATGTACGATGTGTTGGAGAAAATACTTGGTCTGCAGTTCCACCAGTTTGTGAAAGTAAGTCAACATTTTGCAGACAAATATGCATATTTTTAGAGTATTAGTGGCATTACAAGTTTGTAGTTTCAATAACAACTTCTTTCAATTGCTATTGGATTTATTGTCATGGAAATCAACTAAACAATTAACAGAGCTCCTAATTTTTTGACATCTTTATATATAAGTTTTACTTTGCAAATTAAAAAAATCATTTTCTACACAAAACAACCTGGATATAAGCTCCATTTTACACTGTCCTATTTACGTGTGCACACTAAGAAACCTGTGTATAAGCGCCACTTTGCAAACACTTAATTACATTTGTACACAAAATAGCCTAGATAAAAGCCCCAATTTTTTTAGGAATGAACTGTACTGGTGAGAAATGTCGCAAATGCCCGAACATCACCGAACTTTGGACAGACATGACTTCGGATCAACTGTTCGATACACTTGCATCGATGGTTATCGACTGGTCGGTCAACGTGATGTACGATGTGTTGGAGAGAATATCTGGTCTGCAGATCCACCAGTTTGTGAAAGTAAGTTAACATTTTCCAGACAAAACTTGTATATTTTGATATTAATTGGATTTACAAGTTTGTATTTTCGAATATTCTGTGAACTATACTATAGGATTTATTGTTGTGGGAATCAACTAAACATTTAACAGAATTTTGTTTCAGCTTTAATAGAATCTATTAATTTATTTGGTTCAGACATTAAACGCTAAGTATTTTTTATGGACACAAGCAAGTAGGCCTGCCACCCTTTGGCTAAAAGCAGCTATACGGCGCCTTTATAAAAACAACCGTTCAGCCAGCGAGTGGTTTGGATTGTACAACCTTTTGGTTGCATGCAGATATATACTAATTAATGTTTCTGACTAGTTATAATATCCTTTAAGTATTTCCCTTGGGGTTGTGTAAATTAATTGTCAACTTGCCACAGGGATCCAGTGTCAAATACAAGCTGTCGCAAATGCTAGAACCCTTCCTGAGGGGCAATCCATGTGGTACAGTGGAGACAATGTGACTTATGAGTGTTTTGTCGGGTACCTAATGGTGGGGAGTGCTTTATCTACATGCCGTGATGATACTACATGGTCAACCCCCAAACCAGTATGCTTGAGTAAGTGGAAAGGTTAAAGGTTTAATTCTAAACTAAACCATCATTTAAATAATGCCTTTATATTGTCACATAAAAGATTGCTTCAGTGTTTAAGCAAAATTTAATTTTTTTAACACAAATGGAAAATAAATCTTAGGCTGTTTCCTTTCACAGGTTGCTAAGAGAACATCTACCGAATGTGCTAAATTAATAGGCCTTGCTCAAATTCAAGGAACGTTTAAAGACAATACACCGAAATAACTTTCAGAATTTCAATTATCCACAGGAACCCCTTGCAACAAAACAGATGTGCCAAACTCCATTATATTTCCAAACAAGGATGTATTTCAGCCAGGAGAATATGTGGCGTATTCGTGTCTGCCAGGATATACACTGACGGGGCGGAATTCCACACGGTGTCTGCCAAATGGCCAATGGACTGGATCCAGGCCAGAGTGCCAAAGTAAGTATTAAGTATGTACGGTCGTGTGGCCAAATGGATAACGTGACCAATCCATATACCGACTCTTATACATAAAAAAACGGTCTTAGTGACGAGCCCATTATGGATTCGAAACTTGGCTAAAAAAAAAGAGTGCAGAAGTAAGATGTTTTTGATTTACCGATTATAAATCAATAAAAATCACAGAGCAATATGTATTTGTTTACGAATTGCCCCCGATTTCATAAGAGTTGTCCGACCAAAATGGCGTGGTGGGTTATTCTTTTGCCGTTTAGCTGATAGGTTGCAAGTTTAAAACTGGTAACCAGTTAGTGGATTGTGCTTTATTATTTTATACTAAAATAAAAGTTACATCTTCATCATAAACAACATCAGATTGTTAAGTTTTTTCTCAATTTACTACTCTAATCTGATCCTATATTTTTCACGAACGGAAATCTAATTTTAGCCAAAATTAGTGAAATTCACATATTTCAAAGTATCACTGCTAATATCAAATATATCTTTTTTATTCAGTATACACAATATATTTGGATTGGATATTCATGTTTATACACGTGAATGGGAAAACCAAGGTGTTAACACACGGGCAATCGTCAGATCACCTCGCGCCCATCGTCGGGTTACTGGAGCTATTGCAGTGTGTCGTGTATGATTCACACGTTCCTTCAATTTAGTATAACCCATTAATCCGCTGGATCCGGGCAATGTTCATTAAGTGCCTTTCCCTATGACACAACCGACTAGCTCGCGACTAGTTTTGAACCTACAACCTTTCGGTGGAAAGGCGTCGCACTAAACCGTCAGACTAACCGGTGACCACTGTATCAAAAATAATTACATTGTGAATATTAAACAGTTTAGGCTTAAAACTATATATGACATAAGCATGTTTGGACTCATGGTGTGGGTTAATGGCGCATATTTTATAATCACATGGATAAAACGTTAATTCTATACATCACACCAATATTTGATTTATATTGAAATTTGGTAAAGAGATTTTTTTAATTTTTGCTTATTGAACTTTTTCCTTTCAGAAATGCGCTGTCCGAATCTTGTTGTAAATAATGGGGGAGTGAGCCCTGTTACTCATGTTTGGGAATTTGGAGACACAGCAATCGATTACTTGCGATGACGGACACCGACTAGCTGGTTCTGGGCAGATTATAAATTGCCAAGCAAACGGGGAGTGGGATGGTGCACCTACTTGTGAAGGTAGGATAGAATAAGATGTTTATGTCTATTCTCATGATTGAAAAACACAGGGGTAGTTATTAAATGGGCAATCGTCACAGTCAGCTCAAAGCTTGTGAGATCGAAACGAGCTGTTAGCAAAATGATTTAATCCTACAGCAGGATGCTTATCAGGCATCTACTCTACCCAGTGGATGTGTTGTACTAAAACTATGGGATGTTTTAATAATACACAACACACTGCAATATCTTTGGTAACCAGTTAGTAGGTGCACGGTACTGTGTTATAACTTTTCTTTATTTTCCCATTTATGAAGATAAACACAGAAGTTTCTTTTCCCTAATATTCTTTATTATCTCCACAGCTATCACGTGTCCAGATTGTAATGTTGCCAACGCTGTAAAATCGCTTAACCAGGTAATATGGCATGTGAACGATGTGGTCTCATTCGTGTGTGAGGAGGGTTATCGCCTTGAAGGCCAAGCTGCATCAACATGCTTGGAAAACGGACAATGGTCTGCTGCACTTCTCACAATGCATTGAGTTCGTTGTTTTTTTTTTAAATTATTCATTTCCATTTGTTAAAGCCCTTTCATGTTTCTGTAAATCTTCTGGTAATTCTTCCTTAAAAGGCAAATGTGCATTTAACCTGTTTTGATCATAGGATTTACTTCAGCTATTTTTATATAATTAATACAATGGATACTTTGGTTTGGTATTTTTACCCTATTTTACGGCCAAGTTAAAGCGATTTTCGGTGAGTGTCTTTTCGATAACCAACCACCTAGTTACTTTGGAATGCTCTAAGCCAAAATACCTAGAATATACATGAGAATCTCTATCATACATACAATTCAATTAATCTCAATCATAGATAATAGTGGCAAAGTAATTTAATGATTGCTCATATGAGAATGACCCTATGACTTTCCATTCGTGGGGATAAAGCATGAATGTTCTATGCTATTCAATCAGAAGAAATTATGAGCCAACAGCTGTGTAGTCGTTTTTATAATGGTGGGGGTGTCACAGCCAGTGGAAAATAATTCACATTGAAAATTTATCAACAATTGTTTGATATTACTTTTAAAGAAATCCAGGACCATTTATCACTACTGGTGTCCCAATTCTTTGGTGGCTAAAGATATTAGAGAGTGGTACATGCTTTTAATATGTTAAAAGCATTCTATTTAATATAATATCCTAAAACCTTATGGGTTTGTACAAATATACTTAAAGTGAATTGTCCAAAAATATACAAGAACAACAAGAACACATGTAACAATTGCCTTGGTTTTTAACTTAAACTGATTGGTCATTTTAGTATATGCCGGATTGGGCATTTACCTTCGGCTTCAAATTAATACGGGTTTGAAACTGGGCAACACTTACAGGAATGAAAGAGGGAAGGCGGGAAAGGGAAACTGCTCACTTAAATTACGGAAATTAATTTAAACACTGTCCCAAACACTAATCTCAATCCCAGAACTGACCTTTACTTCAACCCCATGTTTAAAACTAACACGAATGTCATAATCTTCATTTTAGTGTGCAGTTTTTTTCTCCTTCCCTCCCTTCCCACTCTTCCTTCTTTTAGTTTTTCCCTTTGAAACATATGATTTCTATTTAGAGCGCGACGGTTGGGGAGATTGGTCGACATGGAGCAGATGTGATACCTCATGCGTGAAAACGTTTGAAATTCGACAGCGAGTATGTTTACAAGCAGGGAGATGTACTGGACGGAATATTGAACAAAGACCTTGCCGTTCTTCATCTACCAGTGAGTGTTTTTTTGCAATTGAGCTATATTTTGCATTTCTTGAGAGATGTCTTTATCCTCTGTTTCTCTGTAGAGATATTGTAATCTTCTTTTCTTTAAAAAATCTCCTTTTTATATTTTTTTTCACTGATGTCTTTATCCTCTTTTATTCTTCAAAAGATGTCTTTATCTTTTTTTGAACATTTATTTATCCTGATATGTTTTATTTTCAAACTAGGTGCTATATTAAGCACCAGCCAAATTTAAATTCCATTTAAACCTATTTAAAAAAAGGTTGTGTGGTGGAATGGTGAATATAACGTGTAAATATACAATTTTTATGTAAGAATTGATTAACAGATCTAACAGCCTTGGTAAGTGCTGCACTCTGAAACTTTTTAGTGGAATTTCATTTTTGGGGTTTTTCTTTTTCCACTGTGGTTCACACTTTCCGGGCCACCCCTTCTCCTAAAGCCGACTCCCCCATTGCACGGGTCGCTTTAACGCACATTTTTCTAGGAGGTTTAGTGTAAAAGTATAATTTTTGTTTTATAAACAATTTATTTTTTCAATTTTTGTTTATAATTTTTTTTATTTGGCTTTAGCTGCCACATCTAATTATACCGAAATTTAATAATTTATTGCTTTTTTTAGACGTGCTCGACTGTCGATTTGCCGTTTTTCCGTTTTCCAAATTTATATCAAAGGGCTGTTTCATGTTTTCATCGTGGAAACAAAAAATAAACTAAACTAAACCGATTCAACCTATAAATAAACGGTTTTTATATCTTATTGATTTACAGATCTTCGGTTTAAAACTTTAAAAATAAGTAAAATAATATATATAATTTTCCAGATTTCGGAGGAAAAACTTTACACCGGTGGTAGAAATGCGTCGAAATTTTAATGGAGCTCGGCAGTTTTGTCAAAACCAAGGTGGTGATCTCGCTACAATGAAGAACGCTGATGTCAGAAACCATCTCTACGATGTCATTCGTGGTTACAGCAATGCATATCGGAATCAGTTTTTTTTCGGGTTACAACGGACACAGCATACAAATTGGAAATGGGTGGACAACACAGCAGCAGGAGACAGACATAATGGATTTTACCATTCCTGGAAGGGAGCTGAACCAAACAGCGCTCTTGAATATGAATTTTGTGCATCTTTTTTCACTTGGAATGGGGGGTGGAACGATATTCCATGCAACGTTTGTTTGTTTTTTATTTGCGAAAAAGGGCAAGTATATTTAACACTACAACATCGACGATAACCATACTAGGATATGTAATCTAAGAATAATTTAAATGTATTACAATATCCCTCAGTTTTTACATCCCTGGTTACATATATATACCATATTTATTCAATTTACTAAGGAAAGGATGCAATATTTACTTTTTTTTCTGTAAATGGAAAATGTAGAATGTTTTTACCACTGGGTTATTGAAGCTATTTCAGTGTGTTTTATATGATTAAAAAGTTTCTTCAATTTCAAGATAATAATCAACTGGTTTCATGCGATGTTTTAATGTCTTTACCAGACATAACTTACTAGCCACCAGTTTCGATTCTAAAAAACAAGCCAATCCTAGTAAACACTTCAATTTGACTTGCATTTTTATTTATTTTTTATTAATTTAGTAAAAATCTAAACGATTACAATTCTTTTTTTGTCAATTCTGTGTTCCACAAAGTAGATTAAAAATGGCAGTGTAAGTTCACAAAATCGTATAACAACTGAAGGAGGATTATAAGTTGTAGGATTCAACAGGGGCGAAGCCCTACCCTACGTTACCAACCCTGTGTTGGCGAATTTGAGCTGCTCCACGCACTTGACCAGTGATTGCTTTATACTTTATGTTCGCAACAAACCACCCTTCTGTGATGTCTTTTAATGGCACTAACACAGACAAAACGGGCAGCATAGATACATAGATAAACGGATACACAATTTCTGGGTTAGCTTTCGTGCGTTCCAGGTCAGCTCAATTAATAAACCTTCTACCACGTAGTAAGAACCGAAAAGGCCGAAATTGCTATGACGTTTAAAATTGGCAGCGACGCGGTGACGCTTCATTGGGCACACAGAAATCGGGATTTAAGGAACTTAGGATTGGGCTCTAAAATGACCGTAACATACCGGCCCCAAATTATTGAAAACAGTAAATGAAATAATTTTACAACACACAACAACGGGCATTTCCATCACCCAAAAAACACTTCTGCACTACGTCATACTTAA
>CH003049.1:444700-472038 GCA_000149265.1 Ciona savignyi
TTGAGCCATATTCTCTTGGTCGACTTAATATCGGCTGGTATTGCTGCTCTTGCCCCGCGCTCGCCGAATTCTACGAATGTGCGTTGTAGGCCTTCGATGCTCGTTTTCATTGCCCGTATCCCTTGTACTATTTCGTTTTGGTGTGCGACACTTTCTATCGATCCTTCCGATTTTTCGATGTGGAGCTGGAGGTGAAATAGGAGCTACCTCTAGTGAATGTGATGTTGTAGCTTGCAACATTAGCTGAGCAGCTTCCCAGAAATCACGGGAAAAATCTATTTTACTCGGTATTGTTTTTGCTAACTCACGGTCGCGTATGCCGTTCATTAACACCATAAACGTCACTTCATTACGGAGATGTGCTTCCTCATCTAGAGAGTACGCACGACCCCCTAGGTGTTTTACGGCGAATACAAACTGTTCGTTACTTTCATGTGCCATTTGACAACGCCTTATTAGCTCCGCTCGCAAAGATTCACGTTGTGTGTTTCCACCCTTTAAGCTTAGAGCACGTTCGATCAAAGTCTTAATTGGTAGTTCACAAATACAAGCATCCTTTGCTTGTATTTTCCATTTTAATCTTTCGGGTATTGAGGTAAGGAATAGGTGACGCTTAACCTCGTCGTTTGCTTTCACACTCTCACAATAAGAGTTGAACACCCTTATAAAATCGACAAGATCTTGTTTGGGCGAAAATACGGGCGGGGACATAAATAAATTAAAAGACATAACGAACGTCAATTTTAAAAACTATAAAATCGAGTTCTCGCTGTAAGGTAAACTAAGACAGACTAAGCGATTACAGGGTCCTGGCAGGATCGCCAATTTGTTACGGCTTTTGCGCCTAGAATAGTGTGGTCCCAGAACCCCGTTTTAACAGCCAATCGTGAGACCTGTCTGCCTTAGTCTACTATAAATAATACGCCATTACAATAGGGCGATTTAATAAAACGTAAAAGATAAAAGAATAATAAAAACTGCGACAAACGTCAACTAGTATCTGATAGCGCTCAATACTCCGTCCAATACTCAATACGCCGTACAATACTCAATATACTCAAACACGATACTCAAAGCTTGGAGAAGGAAAATACTGTGCACTTGTTGGAAGGTACAACGAGAACTGCCATGACAAAATAGTTTAGGCCGGACAACGGTAAAAGCTTGAAAAACAATTAGTGCCGACAATTGATAACCGTGTGTGCGGGTGGCTAGAACGCCTAAAGAGGTGCAACTTAAAACCATCTTGGTCATAGATAAAGTGCTAAGTAGCAATTAAAAGTGCAAAGTAAAGATAATAGTGCAAATGAAAACAAGTGGAAAAGCTTGAAAAATTAAGACGAAGTGAACAATAAAAGGAAAACAACAACTTTAAAACTGAAAACTCTTACTCCAACCAATCCATAACAGTACTAAATCTATGGAATGTAACCAGTTAGTAGGTGCATAGTACTGTGTTATTACTATTCTTTATTTTCCCATTTATGAAGATAAAACAGAAGTTTCTTTTCCTAATATTCTTTATTATCTCCACAGGTATCACGTGTTCAGATCGTAATGTGGCCAATGCTGTAAAATCGCTTAACCAGGTAATATGGCATGTGAACGATGTAGGGTTATCGCCTTGAAGGCCAAGCTGCATCAACGTGCTTGGAGAACGGACAATGGTCTGCTTCACTTCCACAATGCGTTGGTTCGTTTTTTGCTTTAAATTAATAATTTCCATTTGTTAAAGCCCTTTCATGTTTCTGTGAATCTATATGTTAATTCCTGGAGTAAAAAAAACACAAGTGAGTATTGTAAAATGGGGAGAATTTGGATAACCTTGTGTTGACCATATGATTAGGGAAACTGCTCACTAAAATTACGGAAATTAATTTAAACACTGCCCCAAACAGTAATCTTAACCCCAGAACTAACCTTTACTTTAACCCCATGTTTAAAACTAACTCTAATGTCATAATCTTCATTTCAGTGTGCAGTTTTTTCCTCCTTTCCCTCCTTCCCACCCCCCCTCCTTTTAGTTTTCCCCTTTGAAACATATGATTTCTATTTAGAGCGGGACGGTTGGAGAGATTGGTCGACATGGAGCAGTTGTAATACCTCATGCGTAAAGACAGTTGAAATTTGTTCTTGGGCAAGGCACTTAACGGACATTGCCTGAACCTAGCAGATTAATGGGTTTTACCAAATTGAAGGAACGTCTCTATCATATACAACACACTGCAATAGCTCTGGTAACCCGACGATGGGCGCGAGGTGATCTGACGATTGCCCATTTGGGCTATTGCTTTGTGTTTTGTATGATTCACACGTTCCTTTAATTTGGTAGAACAAATTAATCCGTTAAGTTACAGGCAATATCCGTTTAGTGCCTTGCTTACGGACACAATCGACTAACTAGCGACCAGATTCGTACCTGCAACCTTTAAGCTGAAAGGCGGCGCACTTAACCACCAAACTAACCCGTCGGAGTGATATATATATATGTCCGTAATATATGTATATATACTCATTTCTAAAAAAAATGGGACACATATTGTTTTTGACCGTTTTTTTTCGTTTTTTTCGTCAAACGCTTGACAGGTATGGTTTGTGGACCCAACATCTACCAAAAGGGGTAATGGATTCACAACGAAACTCGATAATTTGTGAACGATAGCTCCAATTTAAATCAGATTTGACAAAGTGGAAGTGCATTAGTAACTGATATAACACTTAAAAGAAATAAAAAAATTACCTATGGAAATACCCTAAAAAATAAGATTTTGTTGTCAAATCATGATTGTGACAGGGTTGCCATGTCACCCCCACATCTATCAGAAAGAATAGTGGAATCACAACGAAACTCGGTAATTTATTAGACCACATGGTCTAGATATGCAGAAACCAAAATTTTGGGTGATAAATCCGTATGTAACGATTGTCTGAAACTGCAGACTTCACGTGAGGTGATCTGACGATTGCCTATGTGTTAACGCCTTTGTTTTTTTCATTCACGGTAATAAACAGGAATATCCCATTCTATACCACATTCACATTGACATAGCATAGGATAAACGCAACCTGTTTATACAGTGGTTCCCGTTGTAATGTGCCCGGAGCTGCTTGCGCCTTTAAATGGGAATTTAATCCTACGCAGCGGGACATCGCGTAACGTTGGAGCAACGTACCGGTACAGATGTAACGAAGGGTACAACTTAAAGGGTGCCTCGTCATATATTGTATGTTTGGATGATCATACTTGGTCACTTGCTGAAAGTGAACGTCCGCGCTGCATAGGTTTGTCTTATATTATCCATGTTTAATTCTGACCATTATGGGCATAGATTACTCTGCTATCAAATGAAGATTGGTGGTTTCTAAACACTGGAATCCACAGGTTAAAAACTGTGTGCGACCGAATAGTTTCGTGAGTCGCATTTCTGCAGAAAGGTTGCTGATTCGAAACTGTTCAGTGGCTAATTGGTTGTGTGATTAGCGGACATTGCCAGATGGTTCAACGGATATTACCAAAATTGAAAAAAAAACTTCTAAACCATGTAATATTCTGCAAAAGTTTTGCTAATCCGACAGTGGACGCGAGGTTATATAACGATTGCCCGTGTGTTAACGCCACCTGTGCTTTTTTATTCATGGAAATAAATAAACATGATTAATATTATTTCCAGTCCCGGGCTGCACGATTTTCTTTTTACCTCCTGGAGTATCCCTACCGCAAGGTGAACACCCCATGGGCAGGCAACTTACTGTAGCCTGTAGCGGCAACCAGGTCTTGAGGGGCGGCCCTCTTGGCATTGTGTGCAGAGGTCGAAATGAGTGGAGCACTCCTATCAGCAGCTATTCATGTAGCCCGCAATAATTGGTTATGTGACACCATAATGTAACACAATAAAGTATGTTGTGATGATGACATGTTGTATTAACGATATCTAGTGTTAATAATATCTTCTTTAAAACAATTACGAGAAATGGTCATTACTAATACTAGCAAATCACTTACATAAACGTAGTCTTGTAGCGGTTATAGAGTGAAAGGTCGCCAAATCTATCCTTTACATGACCGTTTCTTTATCTATCAAACTCCCACCTACTGTTCATTCTTATCTCTAATTGATCAGAACAAAAGGACCCTTTACTGCCGCAGAAGCCTTCATATTTACACAATATGATTTAATATACTCCAGAAGTCCTTTGCAGCCTGTTAACGTGGTGGTTGCATGAAGAAATCAAAAGAAATGTTATAAACCTTTTCGATAAAAATTTGTGACGAATTAAATAAAGGGGACTAAATAATAAAATAGGATCACCACACATAAACATACCCTAATATCATATTTACGCTCGGCTTGGCTGTACGGTTTACTGCGTTTTGTCTGCCTGAAGAACAAAATACAAAACGCTGGCGGCCGATTCTTTTATTCCGACTGTATTTAGCCGAATATATCATTCAGAAATCGCCAAAGGGTATTTCGCGTTAAATTTCCCGTTTCGCAGGATTAGTTGTACGTACATTGATTTTATTAATTATCATTAGCGAAAAATCGTCAGCTTCTTAACTAGCAGTTCTGCTAGCGTTTATGCTTGCACAATGCATGTTTGCAAAAAGCGTACTAACCGATAGGATAGAATATTCATGTTTATCCCCGTGAGAAGGAAAACAAATGAGGTTATCACACGGGCAATCGTCAGATTACCTCTCGCCCACCGTCAGGTTACCGGAGCTATTTCAGTGTGTTGTGTATGATTCATACGTTAGCTTGTACTAAAATGATAGATTCGTTTGGACCGAATAGAGGCTGTCAGTTTATAGTCAAAATACCAGTTGTCTTTACACTTAAATAGTAAGCTAATAATGTGATTATTAAAATTTATTAAAACACAGATATAAAAGTAGGTCACGACGAATTTTGAAATGATCAAGGCTACAGTACTTTTAGCAGTATTTGCGTTATTAAATACGGGTTTGTTATGTACTTGCTGTATGTTTTATTTGTATGTTTATCATTGTTGATATTAAAATTAAACAATGTTTAATGCACATTAATATAACTTGTCAACTTGCATCAAAACGAGAAATAAAACGGTCTTAGTAACGAGGTAAACATTGCTTCACAACTTATCCCAATTAAAATTCTTAAATGTGGTGGATTGCTTTGTTTAAACGCCCCATAGTATGAATTATACACAATTATGGATCAAAACTTAGCTCGTCGGTATAAACTACTTTTCTACATTTAGTATCACACCAGTAAAACAGGGTTAGCATTTCGTTTTTTGTTATTCACCTTTAAACTCCAAGCATCAGCTAAAATAAACATTGGCTTAAAAGAGACTTTATGTTTCGATTGCTTACACAGGTCTTGCATTCTTACAGCTCAATAACCTCCGTCTGATTAGTCTGGTGGATTAGTCTTTCAACCAAAGGGTTGCAAATTCGAAACTGATCACCAGATAGTATTTTGTGTCCTTGAGCAAGCCACTTAACGTACATTGCCTGAACCCAGCGGATTAAGGGTTTTACTAAACTGAAGGAAGGTGTTAATCATACACAACACACTGCAGGAGGTCCGGTGGGCGCGAGGTGATCTGACGATTACTCCTGTATTACGAAGATATACATAAATATTCTATCCTCTTATCCTGCAGGGATATTGAGTCAGAGATGTCCACCACGGTCAGCGAATCCAGGACGGCAGTGTAAGAAACCCTGCACCATAGACTCACAGTGTAGAGGGGGTTTAAAGAGATGCAGATGCGACAATGTCTGCGGGATGTCATGTTTTAACCCAAGTAAGTTAATACTTAGGAAATAAACCCACTGCGGATAAAAGGTAAAGACGATTACCGGTGTCGATTTAAAACGACTGTTGTTGACCGATTAGATTTATGAGTTAGTGCCGCACCGAAGGGTTGTATGTTTCACAAGAAACGGCTATATCACACGCAACACGTTTCACTAGTCACCTGACAATGAGTGCGAGTTGAACTAATAGCCCTACTAACCTTACTTACCAAAATTGAAACAATGTGTGAATTACACAACACACTGCAATAGCTCCGGTAACCCGACGATGGGCGCGAAGTAATCTGACGATTGCCTAACGTCCTTGGTTTTTCCATTCACGGGAACAACAAATATCCTATCCTATCCTATCCTAATACATAACACAACGCAATACCCCCAAGTTCACAACGGCTGTGACGAGATTATTTTACAATCAACTGTGTGTTAACTCTAACATTAAATGATAACATTTTTCCAACATTTACGGGGATAAAACAAGAAAATCCTTATTAGGCATCCCAGTGGGCTACCAAAATTATTTTAATGTCTTTTAAATATTAAGATCTTGTTTGCCGAGACCCAGAGCCATTTTCCAATGGTCAAATAACTGGAGAGCGCACATACGGGCAGGCCATCACCTATTCCTGTGACGTCGGTTATAACTTGAAAATAAAAAGAACATGTCAATCAGACAAGAACTGGAGCGATTTCCAAATAAAATGCGATCGTAAGTATTTGCTAACTTTCTGAGTATTTGCTAACTTCGTGAGTATTTGCTAACTTCGTAAGTATTTGCTAACTTCGTGAGTATTTGCTAACTTCGTGAGTATTTGCTAACTTCAGGAGTATATGCTAACTTCGTGAGTATTCGCTAACTTCGTGAGTATTTGCTAACTTCGTGAGTGTTTGCTAACTTCGTGAGTACTTGCTAAAATCGTGAGTATTTGCTAACTTCGTGAAAATTTGCTAAAATCGTGAGTCTTTGCTAGAATCGTGAGTATTTGCTAACTTCGTGAGTATTTGCTAAGCTCAGGAGTATATGCTAACTTTATGAGTATTTGCTAACTTCGTGAGTATTTGCTAAAATCATGAGTATTTGCAATCATCGTGATTATTTTCGTGAGTGCGCCGGGAATGCTCGTATCAACCTTGATATAAGCTCTACTCTACAAAGTCTCAATTACATTTGTAGACAAAGCAACCTGGATAACAGCTCCATTATTCCGTTAGGTATGAAGTGTTTACAAAGAAACGTCGCAAATGCACAATCATCACCGAACTTCGGAAGATATGACTACGGATCAACTGTTCGATACACTTGCACCGATGGTTATCGACTGGTCGGTCAACGTGATGTACGATGTGTTGGAGAGAATACTTGGTCTGCAGATCCACCAGTTTGTCAAAGTTAGTCAACATTTTGCAGACAAATATGCATATTTTTAGAGTATTTGCATTACAAGTTTGTAGTTTCGTTGCATTACAAGTTTGTAGTTTCGAATACAACTTCTGTCAATTGCTATTGAATTTATTGTCAAGGAAATCAACATTGTACAGTTCTTAATTTTTTAAAACATGTATATAAACTCTACTATGCAATGCAAACTTCGAATTACTTTTGTAGACGAAAGAACGTGGATATGAGCTTCATCTTACACTGTCCTAATTATATTTGTACACCACACAGCCTGTGTATAAGTTAGGATAGTAGGATAGGATAATTATGTTCATTCACGTGAATGGGAAAACCAAGGGGGTTTACACACGGGCAATCGTCAGATCACCTCGCGACCATCGTCGGGTTACCGGAGCTATTGCAATGTGTTGTATATGATAGACACGTTTCTTCAATCTGGTAGAACCCATTGATCTGCTGGGTTCAGGCAATGTCCGTAAAGTTCCTTGCCCAAGGACACAACCGACTAGCTAGCGACCAGTTTCGTATCTGCAACCTTTCGATTGAAAGGCGACGCACTTAACCGCTAGACCAACCGACCGCACAAGTTCCATTCTGCAAACTCCCAATTATATTTGTTCACAAAGCAAGCTGGATAAATGCTCCGCTATTTCCTACAGGAATGAAGTGTGCTCCGAGAAATGTCGCAAATGCCCGAACATCGCCGAACTTTGGAAGATATGACTTCGAATCAACTGTTCGATACACTTGCACCGATGGTTATCGACTGGTCGGTCAACGTGATGTACGATGTGTTGGAGAAAATACTTGGTCTGCAGTTCCACCAGTTTGTGAAAGTAAGTCAACATTTTACAGACAAATATGCATATTTTTAGAGTATTAGTGGCATTACAAGTTTGTAGTTTCAATAACAACTTCTTTCAATTGCTATTGGATTTATTGTCATGGAAATCAACTAAACAATTAACAGAGCTCCTAATTTTTTGACATCTTTATATATAAGTTTTACTTTGCAAATTAAAAAAATCATTTTCTACACAAAACAACCTGGATATAAGCTCCATTTTACACTGTCCTATTTACGTGTGCACACTAAGAAACCTGTGTATAAGCGCCACTTTGCAAACACTTAATTACATTTGTACACAAAATAGCCTAGATAAAAGCCCCAATTTTTTTAGGAATGAACTGTACTGGGAGAAATGTCGCAAATGCCCGAACATCACCGAACTTTGGAAGACATGACTTCGGATCAACTGTTCGATACACTTGCATCGATGGTTATCGACTGGTCGGTCAACGTGATGTACGATGTGTTGGAGAGAATACCTGGTCTGCAGATCCACCAGTTTGTGAAAGTAAGTTAACATTTTCCAGACAAAACTGTATATTTTGATATTAATTGGATTTACAAGTTTGTATTTTCGAATATTCTGTGAACTATACTATAGGATTTATTGTTGTGGGAATCAACTAAACATTTAACAGAATTTTGTTTCAGCTTTAATAGAATCTATTAATTTATTTGGTTCAGACATTAAACGCTAAGTATTTTTTTTGGACACAAGCAAGTAGGCCTGCCACCCTTTGGCTAAAAGCAGCTAACGGCGCCTTTATAAAAACAACCGTTCAGCCAGCGAGTGGTTTGGATTGTACAACCTTTTGGTTGCATGCAGATATATACTAATTAATGTTTCTGACTAGTTATAATATCCTTTAAGTATTTCCCTTGGGGTTGTGTAAATTAATTGTCAACTTGCCACAGGGATCCAGTGTCAAATACAAGCTGTCGCAAATGCTAGAACCCTTCCTGAGGGGGCAATCCATGTGGTACAGTGGAGACAATGTGACTTATGAGTGTTTTGTCGGGTACCTAATGGTGGGGAGTGCTTTATCTACATGCCGTGATGATACTACATGGTCAACCCCCCCAAAACCCAGTATGCTTGAGTAAGTGGAAAGGTTAAAGGTTTAATTCTAAACTAAACCATCATTTAAATAATGCCTTTATATTGTCACATAAAATATTGCTTCAGTGTTTAAGCAAAATTTAATTTTTTTAACACAAATGGAAAATAAATCTTAGGCTGTTTCCTTTCACAGGTTGCTAAGAGAACATCTACCGAATGTGCTAAATTAATAGGCCTTGCTCAAATTCAAGGAACGTTTAAAGACAATACACCGAAATAACTTTCAGAATTTCAATTATCCACAGGAACCCCTTGCAACAAAACAGATGTGCCAAACTCCATTATATTTCCAAACAAGGATGTATTTCAGCCAGGAGAATATGTGGCGTATTCGTGTCTGCCAGGATATACACTGACGGGGCGGAATTCCACACGGTGTCTGCCAAATGGCCAATGGACTGGATCCAGGCCAGAGTGCCAAAGTAAGTATTAAGTATGTACGGTCGTGTGGCCAAATGGATAACGTGACCAATCCATATACCGACTCTTATACATAAAAAACGGTCTTAGTGACGAGCCTATTATGGATTCGAAACTTGGCTAAAAAAAAAGAGTGCCGAAGTAAAATGTTTTTGATTTACCGATTATAAATCAATAAAAATCACAGAGCAATATGTATTTGTTTACGAATTGCCCCCGATTTCATAAGAGTTGTCCGACCAAAATGGCGTGGTGGGTTATTCTTTTGCCTTTTAGCTGATAGGTTGCAAGTTTAAAACTGGTAACCAGTTAGTGGATTGTGCTTTTTTATTTTATACTAAAATAAAAGTTACATCTTCATCATAAACAACATCAGATTGTTAAGTTTTTTCTCAATTTACTACTCTAATCTGATCCTATATTTTTCACGAACGGAAATCTAATTTTAGCCAAAATTAGTGAAATTCACATATTTCAAAGTATCACTGCTAATATCAAATATTTCTTTTTTATTCAGTATACACAATATATTTGGATTGGATATTCATGTTTATACCCGTGAATGGGAAAACCAAGGTGTTAACACACGGGCAATCGTCAGATCACCTCGCGCCCATCGTCGGGTTACTGGAGCTATTGCAGTGTGTCGTGTATGATTCACACGTTCCTTCAATTTAGTATAACCCATTAATCCGCTGGATCCGGGCAATGTTCATTAAGTGCCTTTCCCTATGACACAACCGACTAGCTCGCGACTAGTTTTGAACCTACAACCTTTCGGTGGAAAGGCGTCGCACTAAACCGTCAGACTAACCGGTGACCACTGTATCAAAAATTAATTACATTGTGAATATTAAACAGTTTAGGCTTAAAACTATATATGACATAAGCATGTTTGGACTCATGGTGTGGGTTAATGGCGCATATTTTATAATCACATGGATAAAACGTTAATTCTATACATCACACAATATTTGATTTATATTGAAATTTGGTAAAGAGATTTTTTTAATTTTTGCTTAT
Organism: Ciona savignyi; assembly: GCA_000149265.1. Lineage (NCBI taxonomy): Eukaryota > Metazoa > Chordata > Ascidiacea > Phlebobranchia > Cionidae > Ciona > Ciona savignyi. The sequence continues at coordinate 455,319 of CH003049.1, forward strand.
TGAACTTTTTCCTTTCAGAAATGCGCTGTCCGAATCTTGTTGTAAATAATGGGGGAGTGAGCCCTGTTACTCATGTTTGGGAATTTGGAGACACAGCAACGATTACTTGCGATGACGGACACCGACTAGCTGGTTCTGGGCAGATTATAAATTGCCAAGCAAACGGGGAGTGGGATGGTGCACCTACTTGTGAAGGTAGGATAGAATAAGATGTTTATGTCTATTCTCATGATTGAAAAACACAGGGGTAGTTATTAAATGGGCAATCGTCACAGTCAGCTCAAAGCTTGTGAGATCGAAACGAGCTGTTAGCAAAATGATTTAATCCTACAGCAGGATGCTTATCAGGCATCTACTCTACCCAGTGGATGTGTTGTACTAAAACTATGGGATGTTTTAATAATACACAACACACTGCAATATCTTTGGTAACCAGTTAGTAGGTGCACGGTACTGTGTTATAACTTTTCTTTATTTTCCCATTTATGAAGATAAAACAGAAGTTTCTTTTCCTAATATTCTTTATTATCTCCACAGCTATCACGTGTCCAGATTGTAATGTTGCCAACGCTGTAAAATCGCTTAACCAGGTAATATGGCATGTGAACGATGTGGTCTCATTCGTGTGTGAGGAGGGTTATCGCCTTGAAGGCCAAGCTGCATCAACATGCTTGGAAAACGGACAATGGTCTGCTGCACTTCCACAATGCATTGGTTCGTTGTTTTTTTTAAATTATTCATTTCCATTTGTTAAAGCCCTTTCATGTTTCTGTAAATCTTCTGGTAATTCTTCCTTAAAAGGCAAATGTGCATTTAACCTGTTTTGATCATAGGATTTACTTCAGCTATTTTTATATAATTAATACAATGGATGAACTTTGGTTTGGTATTTTTACCCTATTTTACGGCCAAGTTAAAGCGATTTTCGGGTGAGTGTCTTTTCGATAACCAACCACCTAGTTACTGTTGGAATGCTCTAAGCCAAAATACCTAGAATATACATGAGAATCTCAATCATACATACAATTCAATTAATCTCAATCATAGATAATAGTGGCAAAGTAATTTAATGATTGCTCATATGAGAATGACCCTATGACTTTCCATTCGTGGGGATAAAGCATGAATGTTCTATGCTATTCAATCAGAAGAAATTATGAGCCAACAGCTGTGGTAGTCGTTTTTATAATGGTGGGGGTGTCACAGCCAGTGGAAAATAATTCACATTGAAAATTTATCAACAATTGTTTGATATTACTTTTAAAGAAATCCAGGACCATTTATCACTACTGGTGTCCCAATTCTTTGGTGGCTAAAGATATTAGAGAGTGGTACATGCTTTTAATATGTTAAAAGCATTCTATTAATATAATATCCTAAAACCTTATGGGTTTGTACAAATATACTTAAAGTGAATTGTCCAAAAATATACAAGAACAACAAGACACATGTCACAATTGCCTTGGTTTTTAACTTAAACTGATTGGTCATTTTAGTATATGCCGGATTGGGCATTTACCTTCGGCTTCAAATTAATACGGGTTTGAAACTGGGCAACACTTACAGGAATGAAAGAGGGAAGGCGGGAAAGGGAAACTGCTCACTTAAATTACGGAAATTAATTTAAACACTGTCCCAAACACTAATCTCAATCCCAGAACTGACCTTTACTTCAACCCCATGTTTAAAACTAACACGAATGTCATAATCTTCATTTTAGTGTGCAGTTTTTTCCTCCTTCCCTCCTTCCCACTCTCCCCTCCTTTTAGTTTTTCCCTTTGAAACATATGATTTCTATTTAGAGCGGGACGGTTGGAGGGATTGGTCGACATGGAGCAGATGTGATACCTCATGCGTGAAAACGTTTGAAATTCGACAACGAGTATGTTTACAAGCGGTGAAGATGTCCTGGACGGAATATTGAACGAAGACCTTGCCGTTCTTCATCTACCAGTGAGAGTTTTAAAACAATTAGCTATATTTTGCATTTCTTGAGATTATTGATTAACCGATCTTCGGTTAAAATTTTTCCTGTTAAAAAAAGAGAAAATATATATATTATTTTCCAGATTTCGGAGGAAAAACTTACACGGTGGTAGAAATGCGTCGTAATTTTAACGGAGCTCGACGGTTTTGTCAAAGCCAAGGTGGTGATCTTGCTACAATAAAGAACGCTGATGTCAGAAACCATCTGTACGATGTCATTCGTGGTTACACCAATGCATATCGGAATCAGTTTTTTTTCGGGTTATATAGGACACAGCATACAAATTGGAAATGGGTGGACAACACAGCAGCAGGAGACAGACATAATGGACTTTACCATTCCTGGAAGGGAGTTGAACCAAACAACGCTCTTGGATATGACTATTGTGGATCGTTTTTCACTTGGAATGGCGGATGGAACGATATTCCATGCGGCGTTTGTTTGTTTTTTATTTGCGAAAAAGGCAAGTATATTTAACACTACAACATCGACGATAACCATACTAGGATATGTAATCTAAGAATATCCCTCAGTTTTTACATCCCTGGTTACATATATATACCATATTTATTCAATTTACTAAGGAAAGGATTCAATATTTACTTTTTTTCTTCTGTAAATGGAAAATGTAGAATGATTTTACCACCGGGTTATTGAAGCTATTTCAGTGTGTTTTATTTGATTAAAAAGTTTCTTTAATTTCAAGATAATAATCAACTGGTTTCATGCGATTTAGAGTCTTGACCAGACATAACTGACTATAGCCACCAGTTTCGATCCTAAAAAAATTAATCCTAGTAAACATTTCAATTTGACTTGCAATTAGTATTTTTTTATTAATTGAGTAATAATCTACACGATTACAATTCTTTTTTGTCAATTCTGTGTTCCACAAAGTAGCTTAAAAATGGCAGTGCAAGTTCACAAAATCGTATAACAACTGAAGGAAGATTATAAGTCAACAAATGTTATTTGATAATCGATGCTAAAATGATCCGACAAAAAAACAATTCTCAATGGAGTCGTCTATTAGTCAATTCCTGTAGTCAAAGAGCACAACCTTTCCATTCGTTAATTTTTTCACATTTATCATTTATGGTTGTTTCGTAATACGTACTATTTTTGCAGCCCAAAAGCGGTTTGAGTATTTGAACAATCACGCTTAGCTTTATGCTCTGTTTACAAACTAAATTTAGGTGATGAATTTATTCCTCTGATCATGTTTAGATGTCGAATGCCCTCGACCTAACACACCAGACGGGTTGTCGGTGAACGCCCCCTTAAGCATAGATTCGTTTCGTGTTGGTTCTAGACTTGAATTCCGATGCATATCAGCTAATGAAAGACTTGTGGGGGAGCGGTCGGTTACTTGTTTAGCAGACGGAAGTTGGAATCATCCCACTCCTGAATGTGGTGAGTTTAGTTAGGATAGCATATTCATGTTTATCCCCGTGAATAGGAAAACCAAGGGGGTTAACACACCGGCAATATTCAGATCATTGCGCCCACCATCGGAAAACCGTAACTATTGCAGTGTGCTCTGTATGATTCACATGTTCCTTTAAATTGGTAAAACCCATGAACCCTTTGGGTTCAGGCAATGTCCGTTAAGTGCCGTGCCCAAGGACACAACCGACTAGCTAGCAACCATTTTCGAACTTCCAACCCTTTACCTGGAAGATGACGCACTTATTTTTTGTCCATGGAGCCACGATACCCCCATTTGCGGTAATTATTTTTTAATTTTTCTCAGGTTTTAAAATAAAACCTGTGAATAAAAATAAATAAAAAAAAGTTTTAGGTACTGTAAGGAAATTTATACTGAACGAGATATGTTAAGCAAAATATTCATGTTTACCCTGTGAATGGGAAATCGCAAGTTTTTTTCACTTCGGCCGGTCTGGCGGTTAAGTGCGTCGCTTTTCAATCAAAAAGTTGCAGGTGCGAAACTGGTCGCTGTCGAGTTGGTCGTGTCCTTGGCGAAGGCACTTTACGGACATTGCCTGAACCCAGCGGATTCATGGGTTCTACTAAATTAAAGGAACGTGTCTATCATACACAACACATTGCAATAGCTCTGGTACCCGACGGTGGGCGCGTGGTGATCTGACGATTGCCTGTGTGTTAACCCCCTTGATTTTTCCATTCAAGGGGATAAATATAATTGTCCTATCCTATACTACTCGGGCAATAATTATATTACGTTATGCCATCGGACTGAATGATGGAGCTATTAAATTTAACTGATAACGATGGGGATGATTTTTACGTAATAATCCACTGAATTAGAACGATAAGAGTCTTAATCAACGTACAAACCAACTAGCTAATGGCCTGTTTTGACTCTACAACCATTGGGTTGTAAGACTTAGTGCGTCGTATTATAGCGAAAGGTTCCTGAATCCAAACTGTTTACTAGCTAATTGGTTGTGTTTATTAGCTGACAATACGCGTTGATTGATAAATTCCACCAAAATTAAGGAAACGTCTTAATTATGCACAATAGTGCAATAGATTCGGTAACCCGGTGACCAGTCAACTGAACCCCTTACAACTGAACCCCTTACAACTGAGCCCCTACAACTGAACCCCTTTACAACTGAACCCCTTTAAACAGAACCCTTTTAACTAAAAAGGGGGTTCAGTTGTAAAGAGGTTCTATTGAAATGGGTTCAGTTGTAAAGGGTTTCAGTTTAAAGGGGTTCAGTTAAAAGGAGTTCAGTTGTAAGGGGCTTAATTGTAGGGGTTCAGTTGTAAAGGGTTCAGTTGTAAGGGTTCAGTTGTAAGGGGTTCAGTTGTAAGGGGTTCAGTTGTCATGGAACCGGTAACCCGACAGTGGGCGCGAGGTAATCTGACGATTGCCCGTGTGATACCACCCCTTGCGTTTCCCATTCATTGAAATGAACATGATTAATATTATTTCCAGCCCCGGGCTGCACGATTTTCCTGTTACCTCCTGGAGTATCCCTACAGCAAGGTGAACACCCCGTGGGCAGGCAACTTACTGTAGCCTGTAGCGGCAACCAGGTCTTGAGGGGCGGCCCTCCTAGCATTGTGTGCAGAGGTCGAAATGAGTGGAGCACTCCTATCAACAGCTATTCATGCAGCCCGCAATAATTGGTTTTGTGACACAATAAAATATGTTGTGATGATGACATGTTGTGTTGATGTCATATTGTGTTAATGATATCTTCTTCAAAACAATTACGAGATATGGTCATTACTAATACAAGTAAATCACATACATAAACGTAGTCTTGTAGCGGTTATAGAGTGAAAGGTCGCCAAATCTATCCTTTACACGACTGTTTCTTTATCTATCAACCTCCCACCTACTGTTCATTCTTATCTCTCACTGATCAGAAAAAAATGACACTTTACCGCCGCAGAAGCCTCCATATTTACTTAGTATGATTTGTATATATTTCATAAGTCTTTTGCAGCATGTTAACGTGGCGGTTGCATGAAGAAATCAAAAGAAATGTTATGAACATGATCCTGGCATGATTGCTTTGTTTGGCGTTAATGTTGAAAACTTTGCATTGGAAAATTCTTTACGGGACTGATTTTATATTTTATATAATAATAATGATGACACATAAAAATTTTGGGGCTACAAAAAGGTAACAGTTTCGTTTATTTTACATCGGATTCCATTTCGATTTATGAAAATTAATTTTGTTTTTATGCAATGCGATAGAATACTCAGATAAATTGACAAATTCGATGGACATATTAAAATTCGGAACAGGAGATTCTGAAACTTTTGCACGGTAATAACAAAGCGAGCACACAATTAAATAAAGCCTTTGTTTTAGGCAACGGAGCTTGAATACCAAGAGTTTTGTCGGTGGTATTTAAATTAAGGTTCATGTGGGTCTTAGCGCACATCCAGCTTTCAATTTCGTGTCAGTATTTAGAAGTGTTTACATTGCGCAAATAAATGTATATCTGTTTCTGAAGAGTTTTGACAGAAGTTACAGTTGGGAGAATCTTTAAGGTTTAAAGAGCGAAGGTAAATATTTGTGACGAGAGCTTGCATATTGATTTTATATTGCAGTGATCTTAATCTGTTTTCCAAGGTACATATGTAGTTTAATGTATAAACGCCTTGCCAATTTAGTTCATTCTGTAGTCCCAGATCTGTTTCCCATGCCAGTTGTTTGTTCCTCGGCTTTTCTGTTTTTTTACGGCAGCGAGCATACCATAGTTTATTGTTTGTTGTGTGGTCAGTTTCTTGTGTGAAGTTATTCTCAATTGATACACGTGGCGTTGCACTGGTAGTAACGTTCATATTGTTTGGTATAGCTGCTTTAAGTTGGTTGTATTCCATGAAAAGTCGTCTGTTGGTCGGGTTGGTTTCGTGGCTGAGGCATAGTTGGTCGTAATCCATGTACTTGTCGTTAATGTCGATCAGTTGGTAAAATTCTAAAATGCCGGCCTCCACAAAGGTTAGTATGTACATTGGTTTGTTTCTGAATTTATTTTCTTTTTGTAGCCACAGGGGGGAGTAAAAGAGCGGTGGTTGTTCCCTGCTGCACGTCGCTCTCCATACGTCCAGGCAGCATCTGAGGGCTTTAAAGGGTACTATCTTAGGTAGCAGTTGGTTATCACGTCTCAAGGTTGTGCCAAGGTAGGCGACCATTTTGCGTTTACTTATTGAGTTTTTTCGATCCTCTTCCAGGTTGTGTCAAAATTAGGGTCGAAGAACTGTCCTATTTGTTTCATTCTTATGGCAGAGATGTAGGATTCAATGTCGATCATTCGTATTCCGCCATCATTAAGATCGTTGCACATTACTCTCCTTCGTACCCTTTCCCAGTTCGAATTCCAAAGGAAGTGAAATAAAAGAATATTGAGTTTCTTGAAAAAAATCCTTTTTGTACATAATTGGATGTCAGGTCGACATGCTATGCCTGTCAAGCGTTTGACGAACAAAAACGAAAAAAAAGATAAAAACGACAATTTTTTTGAAATGGGGCCCATAACTAAGATTTATAAAACACAATCCCTCTGAATGATTTGAGTGAAATCTGTTGTATTGTGTAAACCATTCCTTAGTTTATTGCGTTGCCTCCGATTATTTATAATGATTAATCCCCCACGCCCTCGACATTCCTACATACCCCGCGCCAGCTAATTATGTATACCTCGTGTTTGCCTGTGTAAGTCCGTTGGTACTCGACAAAATCCGAATGCAACAAAATCGAAATGAAATAATTAGCCAAAGTCATTGGAAAGAATAAAACGCATGACAGATTTTGTGAATAATTAAATAAAGGGGACTAATAATAAAATACGTTTACAACACATAAATATATCCTAATATCATATTTACGCTCGGCTGCACGATTTACTGCGTTTTGCCTGCTTAAAGAACAACATAAAAACGCCGGCGGCCGATTCTTTTATTCCGACTGCATTTAGCCGAAGTTATCACTCAGAAATCGCCAAAGGTTATTTCGCGTTAAATTTCCCGTTTCGCAGGATTAGTTGTACGTAGATTGATTTTATTATTTATCATTAGCGAAAAATAGTCAGCTTCTTAAATAGCAGTTCTGCTGGAGTTTATGCTTGCAAAATGCTTGTTTGCAAAAACGTACTAGCCGATAGGATAGAATATTCATGTTTATCCCCGTGAGTGCGAAAACCAAAGAGGTTATCACACGCGCAATCGTCAGATTACCTCTTGCCCACCGTCGGGTTACCGGAGCTATTTCAGTGTGTTGTGTATGATTCAAACGTTCTTTTAATTTGGTAGAGTCCATTAATACGTTGGGTTTAGCCAAAGTCCGTTCAGGGCCTTTCCCAATGACACAATCAACTAGCTAGCGACCAGAATCAAACCCTTAACCTGTCGGATGAAAAGCGTCGCACTAAACAACCAGACAAAGCAGGTGGCCAATAACCTAGCATTATTCATTCTAACGTTAGCTTGTACTAAAAGAAAAGATTAATTTTGGCCAAACAGTCCGGCCCGATGGTCTAGCGGTTAAGTGCGTCGCCTTTCAATCGACAGGTTGCAGGTGCGAAACTGGTCGCCAGCTAGTCGGTTGTGTCCTTGGGCAAGGCACTTTGCGGACATTGTCTGAACCCAACGGATTAATGGGTTCTACCAAATTGAAGGAACGTGTCTATCATATACAACACACTGCAATAGCTCCGGTAACCCGACGATGGGCGCGAGGTGATCTGACGATTGCCCGTGTGATAACCCCCTAGGTTTTCCCATTCACGGGGATAAACATGAATATCCTATCCTATCCTATCCTATCCAAATATAGGCTGTCAGTTTATAGTCAAAATACCAGTTGTCTTTAAACTTAAATAGTAAGCTAATAATGTGATTATTAAAATATTATTAAAACACAGATAAAAAAAATAGGTCACGAATTTTGAAATGATCAAGGCTGCAGTACTTTTGGCAGTATTTGCGTTATTAAATACGGGTTTGTTATGTATTTGCTGTATGTTTTATTTGTATGTTTATCATTGTTGATATTAAAATTAAACAATTTTTAATGCACATAAATATAACTTGTCAACTTGCAACAAAACGAGAAAAAAAACGGTCTTAGTAATGAGGCAAACATTGCTTCAAAACTTCCATTAAAATTCTTAAATGTGGTGGATTGCTTTGTTCAAACGCCCCATGTTATGAATTATACACAATTATGGATGGAAACTTAGCTCGGTAAAAGATACATTTTTTACATTTAGTATCACACCAGTAAAACAGGGTTAACATTCCGTTTTTTGTTATTCACCTTTAAACTCTAAGCATCAGCTAAAATAAACATCTGCTTAAAAGAGACTTTATGTTTCGATTGCTTACACATGTCTTGCATACTTACAGCTCAATAACCTTCGTTTAATTAGTCTGGTGGATTATTCTTTCAACCAAATGGTTTCAAATTCGAAACTGATTACCAGATAGTCGGTTGTCTCCTTAAGCAAGTCACTTAACGTACATTGCCTGAACCCAGCGGATGAATGGGTTAATGGAATGAAGGTGTGAATCATACACAACACACTGCAGGAGGTCCGGTGGGCGCTAGATGATATGACGAATACCCCTGTGTTACGGAGATATACATAAATATTCTATCCTTTTATCCTGCAGGGATATTGAGTCAGAGATGTCCACCACGGTTAGCGAATCCAGGACGGACGTGTAAGAAAGCCTGCACCAGGGACTCACAGTGTAGAGGGGGTTTAAAGAGATGCAGATGCGACAATGTCTGCGGGATGTCATGTTTTAACCCAAGTAAGTTAATACTTAGGAAATAAACCCACTGCGGATAAAAGGTAAAGACGATTACCGGTGTCGATTTAAAACGACTGTTGTTGACCGATTAGATTTATGAGTTAGTGCCGCACCGAAGGGTTGTATGTTTCACAAGAAACGTCTATATCATACGCAACACGTTTCACTAGTCACCTGACAATGAGTGCGAGTTGAACTAATAGCCCTACTAACCTTACTTACCAAAATTGAAACAATGTGTGAATTACACAACACACTGCAATAGCTCCGGTAACCCGACGATGGGCGCGAAGTAATCTGACGATTGCCTAACGTCCTTGGTTTTTCCATTCACGGGAACAACGAATATCCTATCCTATCCTAATACATAACACAACGCAATACCCCCAAGTTCACAACGGCTGCAACGAGATAATTTTACGATCATCTGTGTGTTAACTCTATTATTGATAACATTTTTTCCAGCATTTACGGGTATAAAACATGAAACTCCTTATCAGGTATCCCAGCGGAATACCGAAATTGTTTTAATGTCTTTTAAATATTAAGATCTTGTTTGCCGAGACCCAGAGCCATTTCCCAATGGTCAAATAACTGGAGAGCGCACATACGGCCAGGCCATCACCTATTCCTGTGACGTCGGTTATAAATTGAAAATAAAACGAACATGTCAATCAGACAAGAACTGGAGCGATTTCCAAATAAAATGCGATCGTAAGTATTTGCTAACTTGGTGAGTATTTGCTATCATCGTGATCATCCGCGAACATCGTGATTATTTTACAGCATCGTGAGTATTTTCGTGAGTGCGCCGGGAATGCTCGTATCAACCTTGATATAAGCTCTACTCTACAAAGTCCCAATTACATTTGTACACAAAGTAGCCTGGATAACAGCTCCATTATTCCCTCAGGTATGAAGTGTTTACAGAGAAACGTCACAAATGCTCAATCATCACCGAACTTCGGAAGATATGACTTCGGATCAGCTGTTCGATACACTTGCATCGATGGTTATCGACTGGTCGGTCAACGTGATGTACGATGTGTTGGAGAAAATTCTTGGTCTGCAGATCCACCAGTTTGTGAAAGTTAGTCAAAATTTGCGAACAAATATGCATATTTTTAGAGTATTAGTTGCAATACAAGTTTGTAGTTTCGATAAAAACTTCTTTTATCTGCTATTGGATTTATTGTCATGGAAATCAACTAAACAATTAACAGAGCTCCCAATTTTTGACATCTTTATATATAAGTTTTACTTTGCAAATTAAAAAATCATTTTCTACACAAAACAACCTGGATATAAGCTCCATCTTACACTGTCCTAATCACATATGCACACCAAACAACCTGTGTATAAGCGCCACTCTGTAAACACTTAATTACATTTGTGCACAAAGTAGCCTGTATAAAAGCTCCACAATTTCCCACAGAAATGAAGTGTTTACAGAGAAACGTCGCAAATGCACAAGCATCACCGAACTTGGAAAGACATGACTTCGGATCAACTGTTCGATACACTTGCATCGATGGTTATCGACTGGTCGGTCAACGTGATGTACAATGTGTTGGAGAGAATACTTGGTCTGCAGATCCACCAGTTTGTGAAAGTAAGTTAACATTTTCCAGACAAAACTGTATATTTTGATATTAGTTGGATTTACAAGTTTGTATTTTCGAATATTCTGTGAACTATACTATAGGATTTATTGTTGTGGGAATCAACTAAACATTTAACAGAATTTTGTTTCAGCTTTAATAGAATCTATTAATTTATTTGGGTCAGGCATTAAACGCTAAGTATTTTTTATGGACACAAGCAAGTAGGTCTGCCACCCTTTGGCCAAAGGCAGCTAACGGCGCCTTTATAAAAACAACCGTTCAGCCAGCGAGTGGTTTGGATTGTACAACCTTTTGGTTGCATGCAGATATATACTAATTAATGGTTCTGACTAGTTATAATATCCTTTAATTATTTCCCTTGGGGTTGTGTAAATTAATTGTCAACTTGCCACAGGGATCCAGTGCCAAATACGAGCTGTCGCAAATGCTAGTACCCTTCCTGAGGGGCAATCCGTATGGTACAGTGGAGACAATGTGACTTATGAGTGTTTTGTCGGGTACCTAATGGTGGGGAGTGTTTTATCTACATGCCGTGATGATACTACATGGTCAACCCCCAAACCAGTATGCTTGAGTAAGTGGAAAGGTTAAAGGTTTAATTCTAAACTAAACCATCATTCAAATAATGCCTTTATATTGTCACATAAAAGATTGCTTCAGTGTTTAAGCAAAATTTAATTTTTTTAACACAAATGGAAAAGAAATCTTAGGCTGTTTCCTTTCACAGGCTGCTAAGAGAACATCTACCGAATGTGCTAGATTAATAGGCCTTGCTCAAATTCAAGGAACGTTTAAAGACAATACACCGACAATAACTTTCAGAATTTCAATTATCCACAGGAACCCCTTGCAACAAAACAGATGTGCCAAACTCCATTATATTTCCAAACAAGGATGTATTTCAGCCAGGAGAATATGTGGCGTATTCGTGTCTGCCAGGATATACACTGACGGGGCGGAATTCCACACGGTGTCTGCCAAATGGCCAATGGACTGGATCCAGGCCAGAGTGCCAAAGTAAGTATTAAGTATGTACGGTCGTGTGGCCAAATGGATAACGTGACCAATCCATATACCGACTCTTATACATAAAAAACGGTCTTAGTGACGAGCCCATTATGGATTCGAAACTTGGCTAAAAAAAAAGAGTGCCGAAGTAAGATGTTTTTGATTTACCGATTTATAAATCAATAAAAATCACAGAGCAATATGCTATTTGTTTACGAATTGCCCCCGATTTCATAAGAGTTGTCCGACCAAAATGGCGTGGTGGGTTATTCTTTTGCCTTTTAGCTGATAGGTTGCAAGTTTAAAACTGGTAACCAGTTAGTGGATTGTGCTTTATTATTTTATACTAAAATAAAAGTTACATCTTCATTATAAACAACATCACGATTGTTAAGTGTTTTCATAATTTACTACTCTAATCTGATCCTATATTTTTCACGAACGGAAATCTAATTTTAGCCAAAATTAGTGAAATTCACATATTTCAAAGTATCACTGCTAATATCAAATATTTCTTTTTTATTCAGTATACACAATATATTTGGATTGGATATTCATGTTTATACCCGTGAATGGGAAAACCAAGGTGTTAACACACGGGCAATCGTCAGATCACCTCGCGCCCATCGTCGGGTTACTGGAGCTATTGCAGTGTGTCGTGTATGATTCACACGTTCCTTCAATTTAGTATAACCCATTAATCCGCTGGATCCGGGCAATGTTCATTAAGTGCCTTTCCCTATGACACAACCGACTAGCTCGCGACTAGTTTTGAACCTACAACCTTTCGGTGGAAAGGCGTCGCACTAAACCGTCAGACTAACCGGTGACCACTTGAAGTGATATTACGTCACGTCCCTCTCCTTAGTTCCTCGGCGGTGTGTTTTAGTAATAATCGTTTCGCCTTCATCCTTAGTTAATCAACGCGCGTTTCGTTGCTATTTAGGTCCTTGTGTTTTGCCCTTGCTTTGCCAGTTACCGTTATGTTGTGCTGTGTTTGTTTTAAACTAGGTTTTCCATTATTGCAGAAATAGCCTGCTTATTAACGTTGAATAAAGCTAAGTTAATCGACTTCTGTTGTCGTTTTCCGTTAGCGTCTCAGTTCAATTTATTCAACGTTAATCTCAATCTGAAATGGACAAGCAACTCTTACGTCCGAAGGAACTGAACATTGAGCCGGAAGCCCATAATGCTTCTGTTCACTTTACCTATTGGATGCGCACTGTGAACGATTTCATCGAACATCTGGATGAAGGAAGTCGCACCGCGACTACTGCTGCGAATAAGAAGCGCATCATTGTGAATTGTTTATCTCCGGAGGTGTACGCTCTAGTCGAAGATGTCGACTCTTTTGAAGAGATAGTTGCCACACTCAAACGTATGTATATCAAGCGGAAGAACAACGTATTTGCGCGTTACTTACTCGTAAGTCGCCACCAAAATCCAGAAGAATCCATTCCCGAATATTTACGAGAACTAAAGGTCTTGGCAAAGGCATGTTCGTTTTCTGACGCCTCCGCTGCCCAATACAAGGACGAGTTAACACGAGATGCTTTCATTAACGGACTGATTTCACCATCGGTTCGTCAAAGACTGCTTGAAATTGATGATTTAGACCTCCTTAAGGCTTCCGAACTTGCAGAAAGCTTGGATAAAGCGCAGCGACAGTCGCTAATAATGAGTAAACCAGTACCTCCGCTTGCGTCCGTCTCCTGCAATGAACAAGCGCCCGTTACTGACACTCCTACAACCAATGAAGCTGCCCTTGCTGCTACTAGGCGAAGAGTGGGTTTACCTAAGCGATCAACCGAGGTGACTTCATGTTTCTTTTGTGGTGGTATGCAACATCGCACCCGTTCTACCTGTCCTGCCCGAAATTCCACTTGCTATAATTGTGGTGTAAGAGGACATTTCGCAAGGGTTTGCCTACAACGCGCTACCATTAAACAACCTGTCGTTGAATAAGATTGAAACTGAGAAACCGCTAACGGAAAACGACAACAGAAGTCGATTAACTTAGCTTTATTCAACGTTAATAAGCAGGCTATTTCTGCAATAATGGAAAACCTAGTTTAAAACAAACACAGCACAACATAACGGTAACTGGCAAAGCAAGGGCAAAACACAAGGACCTAAATAGCAACGAAACGCGCGTTGATTAACTAAGGATGAAGGCGAAACGATTATTACTAAAACACACGAGAACTAAGGAGAGGAGAGGAAATTCGTCAACTGCGGTCTGCATTATGCCTGAAGTTAGTCCCCTTGCGCCGTTTTCTCCTCTAGCGGGAGCACCTTCCAGTTTAGGTCCTGCGCTAGTGGATGCTTCACTTGAATCTGTTCCGGTCAAAGCACTCGTCGATTCGGGAGCATCGGAAAGTTTTGTCAACAAGGGTTTGGCCGATAAGCTTTCTCTTAAGACTTCCGGTCCTATTTCTCCGATATCTATGGCTTCTTCTCGTCTTTCTTTGACCACGTTTGGGAAAACCTCCGCTACGGTCTCGTTACTTGGTCGATCGTATCACCTCACCTTTGGCGTCATCGATAGCCTGTGCGCCGATGTTATCCTTGGTCAAGACTTCCTTAAGCGACATACCGAAGTCATTTTTCAAATGGGAGGCACAGAAGCACCACTGAGAATCGTTGCAAGTACGCCGCCCACGTTAGCACTTGCTGTTGCTCGATTAAACGCTCCTCGTTTATTCGAATATATTCTTCCCAACTGTACGCCAATTGCTGCAGCTTCTCGTCGTTATAGTACAGACGATCTCAACTTCATCAATGAAGAGATCATCCGTCTTCTAGAATCCGACATCATTGAACCCGCTCGTTCCCCCTGGAGAGCTCCTTTTATTGGTGATCTCACGCGAAGGTAAAAGGCGACTAGTTGTAGATTACTCGGTTACCGTTAACCGATTTACACAACTAGACGCCTATCCTCTACCCAAAATAGAAGAAATCGTCAACTGTGTTGCCCGTGACAAGTTTTACAGCTCCATTGACTTGCGTGCCGCCTACCATCAAGTCCCGCTGAGGGAATGCGAGCGCCATTTCACGGCATTTGAAGCTGGCGGAAAGTTATATCAGTACAAGCGTCTCCCTTTTGGTGTGACAAATGGCGTTGCCGCTTTTCAGCGAGCCATTGACGAATTCATTGAAATTAATAAGCTTAAGAAAGTATACGCTTATTTGGATGACATCACAGTAACCGGCGCCACACTACAGGAACATGATCGCAATTTGAATGAACTCCTACAAGCTGCTCGTAGACACAATCTCACTCTGAACCAAGAAAAGGTCAAGATTCGCCAAACCTCTATCGACTTACTTGGATACCGTATCTCAAGCAATAACATTCAGCCCGACCCTCGTCGCTTACAAGCCCTGGTCGATTTACCTCCACCTACCAATTCTAAAGAATTGAAACGCGTTTTGGGGATGCTCTCGTATTACGCAAAATGGATCCAAAATTTTTCACTTAGAGTGCAGCCTCTGCTCAATTCGAAACTTTTTCCGTTGGACGAAGCCGCCATTCGCTCATTTAAAGATCTGAAAACCGAACTTGGTAATATAACACTTGGTGTTATCCGCGACGGTATACCTTTCGAAGTTGAAACCGATGCTTCTGACGTCGCTATAGGAGGGGTCCTATCACAAAATGGCCGACCAGTAGCTTTTATGTCTAGGACACTCAATAACAGTGAGAGAAATTATCCTGCAATTGAAAAGGAAGCAACTGCAATCATAGAAGCTGTTCGCAAATGGGCGCATTTTCTTAAAGGTCGGTCCTTCACTTTGATTACGGATCAAAAATCAATAGCATACATGTTTCTTCGTACCAACCGAGGAAAAATAAAGAATACCAAAATTCTATTATGGAGGCTGGAGCTCGGACAATACTCCTATGATATTCGACACCGACCTGGTCCCCAAAACATCGTACCCGATGCTCTGTCACGAGTGTGCGCCTCCTCTGGATCTGCTTCAGGATTAGTTAACCTACATGAAGCTATGGGACACCCTGGATATGTGCGACTCTATCATTACGTTAGAAGTCGAAATCTGCCTTACACAAGCGAAGAAACCAAATCCGTTGGCAAAAATTGCAGAACTTGCGCTGAATTGAAGCCTCGTTTCCATCGTCCTCAACCTCGCTCATTGGTGAAAGCCATGAAGCCATGGGATAGAATAAGTATGGATTTTAAAGGACCTGTACAAGGGCGAAATCAGTATCTACTGGTCATTGTAGACGAATACAGTCGCTACCCGTTTGTTTTCCCCTGTAAAGACATGACCTCTCGCACCGTTATCGGATGCCTCTCGTCTCTTTTCTGTCTTTTTGGTTTCCCAGAGTACATTCACTGCGACAGGGGTACATCTTTTATCAGCAGAGAAACCCGGCAGTTTCTAGTCACCAGAGGTATCGCGACCAGCAACTCTTCACCATACCACCCTCAAGGAAATGGACAATGTGAGAAGACAAACCAAACTGTTCTGGAGGACTGTTAAACTCATCTTGCATAGCCGTGGTCTGCCCCAAACTCGCTGGGAAGAAGTTTTGCCCGAAGCACTTTATGCAATCCGATCCCTGCTGTGCACGGCTACAAACCAAACACCTCACGAGCGGTTCCTTTGTTTCCCAAGACGGGCGATGAACGGTACCTCAATGCCAACCTGGCTTCTAAACCCAGGGGTGGTCCTGTTGCGGAGGTTTGTAAGAACAAAAGGTGAACCTATTTGCGATCCGGTAACTCTTTTAGATGCTAATCCATCGTATGCTCGAGTACGTCATAATGACGGACGTGAAAGCACGGTGTCAACATCTGACATAGC
>CH003049.1:472138-496988 GCA_000149265.1 Ciona savignyi
GAGCTCCATGTGGTGGATTCCTGTGTGTTAACTCTTTTAATGATAACTTTTTCCAACATTTACGGGGATAAAACAAGAAACTCCTTATCAGGTATCCCAGCGGGCTATCAAAATTATTTTAATGTCTTTTAAATATTAAGACCTTGTTTGCCGAGACCCAGAGCCATTTCCCAATAGTCAAATAACTGGAGAGCGCACATACGGGCCAGGCGATCACCTATTCCTGTGACGTCGGTTATAACTTGAAAATAAAAAGAACATGTCAATCAGACAAGAACTGGAGCGATTTCCAAATAAAATGCGATCGTAAGTATTTGCTAACTTCCTGAGTATTTGCTAACTTCGTGAGTATTTGCTGTCAACATTTGCTATCTTGGTGAGTATTTGCTATCATCGTCATTATTTTTGTGAGTGCGCCGGGAATGCTCGTATCAACCTTGATATAAGCTCTACTCTACAAAGTCCCAATTACATTTGTAGACAAAGCAACCTGGATAACAGCTCCATTATTCCGTTAGGTATGAAGTGTTTACAGAGAAACGTCGCAAATGCACAATCATCACCGAACTTCGGGAAGATATGACTACGGATCAACTGTTCGATACACTTGCACCGATGGTTATCGACTGGTCGGTCAACGTGATGTACGATGTGTTGGAGAAAATACTTGGTCTGCAGATCCACCAGTTTGTGAAAGTTAGTCAACATTTGCGAACAAATATGCATATTTTTAGAGTATTAGTTGCAATACAAGTTTGTAGTTTCGATAACAACTTCTTTTATCTGCTATTGGATTTATTGTCATGGAAATCAACTAAACAATTAACAGAGCTCCTACTTTTTTGACATCTTTATATATAAGTTTTACTTTGCAAATTAAAAAATCATTTTTTTACACAAAACAACCTGGATATAAGCTCCATCTTACACTGTCCTATTTACGTGTGCACACCAAACAACCTGTGTATAAGCGCCACTCTGAAAACACTTAATTACATTTGTACACAAAGTAGCCTGTATAAAAGCTCCACAATTTCCCACAGAAATGAAATGTTTACAGAGAAACGTCGCAAATGCACAAGCATCACCGAACTTGGAAAGACATGACTTCGGATCAACTGTTCGATACACTTGCATCGATGGTTATCGACTGGTCGGTCAACGTGATGTACGATGTGTTGGAGAAAATTCTTGGTCTGCAGATCCACCAGTTTGTGAAAGTTAGTCAAAATTTGCGAACAAATATGCATATTTTTAGAGTATTAGTTGCAATACAAGTTTGTAGTTTCGATAAAAACTTCTTTTATCTGCTATTGGATTTATTGTCATGGAAATCAACTAAACAATTAACAGAGCTCCCAATTTTTGACATCTTTATATATAAGTTTTACTTTGCAAATTAAAAAATCATTTTCTACACAAAACAACCTGGATATAAGCTCCATCTTACACTGTCCTAATCACATATGCACACCAAACAACCTGTGTATAAGCGCCACTCTGTAAACACTTAATTACATTTGTGCACAAAGTAGCCTGTATAAAAGCTCCACAATTTCCCACAGAAATGAAGTGTTTACAGAGAAACGTCGCAAATGCACAAGCATCACCGAACTTGGAAAGACATGACTTCGGATCAACTGTTCGATACACTTGCATCGATGGTTATCGACTGGTCGGTCAACGTGATGTACAATGTGTTGGAGAGAATACTTGGTCTGCAGATCCACCAGTTTGTCAAAGTAAGTCAACATTTGCAGACAAAAATGTATATTTTTAGAGTATCAGTTAAATTACAAGTTTGTAGTATCGAATACAAATTCTGTCAACTGCTATTGGATTTATTGTCATGTAAATTAACAAAACATTGCATTGAGTTCTTCATGTTTTGACATGTTTATATATAAGTTTTACTTTGCAAATTAAAAAATCATTTTTCTACACAAAACAACCTGGATATAAGCTCCAGCTTACACTGTCCTAATCACATATGTACACCAAACAACCTGTGTATAAGCGCTACTTTGCAAACACCTAATTAAATTTGTACACAAAGTAGCCTAGATAAAAGCCCTCCGATTTTTTTAGGAATGAACTGTACTGGGAGAAATGTCCCAAATGCACGAGCATCACCGAACTTTGAAAGACACGACTTCGGATCAACTGTTCGATATACTTGCGCCGATGGTTATCGACTGGTCGGTCAACGTGATGTACAATGTGTTGGAGAGAATACTTGGTCTGCAGATCCACCAGTTTGTGAAAGTAAGTTAACATTTTCCAGACAAAACTGTATATTTTGATATTAGTTGGATTTACAAGTTTGTATTTTCGAATATTCTGTGAACTATACTATAGGATTTATTGTTGTGGGAATCAACTAAACATTTAACAGAATTTTGTTTCAGCTTTAATAGAATCTATTAATTTATTTGGGTCAGGCATTAAACGCTAAGTATTTTTTATGGACACAAGCAAGTAGGTCTGCCACCCTTTGGCCAAAGGCAGCTAACGGCGCCTTTATAAAAACAACCGTTCAGCCAGCGAGTGGTTTGGATTGTACAACCTTTTGGTTGCATGCAGATATATACCAATTAATGGTTCTGACTAGTTATAATATCCTTTAATTATTTCCCTTGGGGTTGTGTAAATTAATTGTCAACTTGCCACAGGGATCCAGTGCCAAATACGAGCTGTCGCAAATGCTAGTACCCTTCCTGAGGGGCAATCCGTATGGTACAGTGGAGACAATGTGACTTATGAGTGTTTTGTCGGGTACCTAATGGTGGGGAGTGTTTTATCTACATGCCGTGATGATACTACATGGTCAACCCCCAAACCAGTATGCTTGAGTAAGTGGAAAGGTTAAAGGTTTAATTCTAAACTAAACCATCATTCAAATAATGCCTTTATATTGTCACATAAAAGATTGCTTCAGTGTTTAAGCAAAATTTAATTTTTTTAACACAAATGGAAAAGAAATCTTAGGCTGTTTCCTTTCACAGGCTGCTAAGAGAACATCTACCGAATGTGCTAGATTAATAGGCCTTGCTCAAATTCAAGGAACGTTTAAAGACAATACACCGAAATAACTTTCAGAATTTCAATTATCCACAGGAACCCCTTGCAACAAAACAGATGTGCCAAACTCCATTATATTTCCAAACAAGGATGTATTTCAGCCAGGAGAATATGTGGCGTATTCGTGTCTGCCAGGATATACACTGACGGGGCGGAATTCCACACGGTGTCTGCCAAATGGCCAATGGACTGGATCCAGGCCAGAGTGCCAAAGTAAGTATTAAGTATGTACGGTCGTGTGGCCAAATGGATAACGTGACCAATCCATATACCGACTCTTATACATAAAAAACGGTCTTAGTGACGAGCCCATTATGGATTCGAAACTTGGCTAAAAAAAAAGAGTGCCGAAGTAAGATGTTTTTGATTTACCGATTATAAATCAATAAAAATCACAGAGCAATATGTATTTGTTTACGAATTGCCCCCGATTTCATAAGAGTTGTCCGACCAAAATGGCGTGGTGGGTTATTCTTTTGCCTTTCTAGCTGATAGGTTGCAAGTTTAAAACTGGTAACCAGTTAGTGGATTGTGCTTTATTATTTTATACTAAAATAAAAGTTACATCTTCATTATAAACAACATCAGATTGTTAAGTGTTTTCATAATTTACTACTCTAATCTGATCCTATATTTTTCACGAACGGAAATCTAATTTTAGCCAAAATTAGTGAAATTCACATATTTCAAAGTATCACTGCTAATATCAAATATTTCTTTTTTATTCAGTATACACAATATATTTGGATTGGATATTCATGTTTATACCCGTGAATGGGAAAACCAAGGTGTTAACACACGGGCAATCGTCAGATCACCTCGCGCCCATCGTCGGGTTACTGGAGCTATTGCAGTGTGTAGTGTATGATTCACACGTTCCTTCAATTTAGTATAACCCATTAATCCGCTGGATCCGGGCAATGTTCATTAAGTGCCTTTCCCTATGACACAACCGACTAGCTCGCGACTAGTTTTGAACCTACAACCTTTCGGTGGAAAGGCGTCGCACTAAACCGTCAGACTAACCGGTGACCACTTGAAGTGATATTACGTCACGTCCCTCTCCTTAGTTCTCGTGTGTTTTAGTAATAATCGTTTCGCCTTCATCCTTAGTTAATCAACGCGCGTTTCGTTGCTATTTAGGTCCTTGTGTTTTGCCCTTGCTTTGCCAGTTACCGTTATGTTGTGCTGTGTTTGTTTTAAACTAGGTTTTCCATTATTGCAGAAATAGCCTGCTTATTAACGTTGAATAAAGCTAAGTTAATCGACTTCTGTTGTCGTTTTCCGTTAGCGTCTCAGTTCAATTTATTCAACGTTAATCTCAATCTGAAATGGACAAGCAACTCTTACGTCCGAAGGAACTGAACATTGAGCCGGAAGCCCATAATGCTTCTGTTCACTTTACCTATTGGATGCGCACTGTGAACGATTTCATCGAACATCTGGATGAAGGAAGTCGCACCGCGACTACTGCTGCGAATAAGAAGCGCATCATTGTGAATTGTTTATCTCCGGAGGTGTACGCTCTAGTCGAAGATGTCGACTCTTTTGAAGAGATAGTTGCCACACTCAAACGTATGTATATCAAGCGGAAGAACAACGTATTTGCGCGTTACTTACTCGTAAGTCGCCACCAAAATCCAGAAGAATCCATTCCCGAATATTTACGAGAACTAAAGGTCTTGGCAAAGGCATGTTCGTTTTCTGACGCCTCCGCTGCCCAATACAAGGACGAGTTAACACGAGATGCTTTCATTAACGGACTGATTTCACCATCGGTTCGTCAAAGACTGCTTGAAATTGATGATTTAGACCTCCTTAAGGCTTCCGAACTTGCAGAAAGCTTGGATAAAGCGCAGCGACAGTCGCTAATAATGAGTAAACCAGTACCTCCGTCTTGCGTCCGTCTCCTGCAATGAACAAGCGCCCGTTACTGACACTCCTACAACCAATGAAGCTGCCCTTGCTGCTACTAGGCGAAGAGTGGGTTTACCTAAGCGATCAACCGAGGTGACTTCATGTTTCTTTTGTGGTGGTATGCAACATCGCACCCGTTCTACCTGTCCTGCCCGAAATTCCACTTGCTATAATTGTGGTGTAAGAGGACATTTCGCAAGGGTTTGCCTACAACGCGCTACCATTAAACAACCTGTCGTTGAATAAATTGAACTGAGACGCTAACGGAAAACGACAACAGAAGTCGATTAACTTAGCTTTATTCAACGTTAATAAGCAGGCTATTTCTGCAATAATGGAAAACCTAGTTTAAAACAAACACAGCACAACATAACGGTAACTGGCAAAGCAAGGGCAAAACACAAGGACCTAAATAGCAACGAAACGCGCGTTGATTAACTAAGGATGAAGGCGAAACGATTATTACTAAAACACACGAGAACTAAGGAGAGGAGAGGAAATTCGTCAACTGCGGTCTGCATTATGCCTGAAGTTAGTCCCCTTGCGCCGTTTTCTCCTCTAGCGGAGGCCACCCTTCCAGTTTAGGTCCTGCGCTAGTGGATGCTTCACTTGAATCTGTTCCGGTCAAAGCACTCGTCGATTCGGGAGCATCGGAAAGTTTTGTCAACAAGGGTTTGGCCGATAAGCTTTCTCTTAAGACTTCCGGTCCTATTTCTCCGATATCTATGGCTTCTTCTCGTCTTTCTTTGACCACGTTTGGGAAAACCTCCGCTACGGTCTCGTTACTTGGTCGATCGTATCACCTCACCTTTGGCGTCATCGATAGCCTGTGCGCCGATGTTATCCTTGGTCAAGACTTCCTTAAGCGACATACCGAAGTCATTTTTCAAATGGGAGGCACAGAAGCACCACTGAGAATCGTTGCAAGTACGCCGCCCACGTTAGCACTTGCTGTTGCTCGATTAAACGCTCCTCGTTTATTCGAATATATTCTTCCCAACTGTACGCCAATTGCTGCAGCTTCTCGTCGTTATAGTACAGACGATCTCAACTTCATCAATGAAGAGATCATCCGTCTTCTAGAATCCGACATCATTGAACCCGCTCGTTCCCCCTGGAGAGCTCCTTTATTGGTGATCTCACGCGAAGGTAAAAGGCGACTAGTTGTAGATTACTCGGTTACCGTTAACCGATTTACACAACTAGACGCCTATTCCTCTACCCAAAATAGAAGAAATCGTCAACTGTGTTGCCCGTGACAAGTTTTACAGCTCCATTGACTTGCGTGCCGCCTACCATCAAGTCCCGCTGAGGGAATGCGAGCGCCATTTCACGGCATTTGAAGCTGGCGGAAAGTTATATCAGTACAAGCGTCTCCCTTTTGGTGTGACAAATGGCGTTGCCGCTTTTCAGCGAGCCATTGACGAATTCATTGAAATTAATAAGCTTAAGAAAGTATACGCTTATTTGGATGACATCACAGTAACCGGCGCCACACTACAGGAACATGATCGCAATTTGAATGAACTCCTACAAGCTGCTCGTAGACACAATCTCACTCTGAACCAAGAAAAGGTCAAGATTCGCCAAACCTCTATCGACTTACTTGGATACCGTATCTCAAGCAATAACATTCAGCCCGACCCTCGTCGCTTACAAGCCCTGGTCGATTTACCTCCACCTACCAATTCTAAAGAATTGAAACGCGTTTTGGGGATGCTCTCGTATTACGCAAAATGGATCCAAAATTTTTCACTTAGAGTGCAGCCTCTGCTCAATTCGAAACTTTTTCCGTTGGACGAAGCCGCCATTCGCTCATTTAAAGATCTGAAAACCGAACTTGGTAATATAACACTTGGTGTTATCCGCGACGGTATACCTTTCGAAGTTGAAACCGATGCTTCTGACGTCGCTATAGGAGGGGTCCTATCACAAAATGGCCGACCAGTAGCTTTTATGTCTAGGACACTCAATAACAGTGAGAGAAATTATCCTGCAATTGAAAAGGAAGCAACTGCAATCATAGAAGCTGTTCGCAAATGGGCGCATTTTCTTAAAGGTCGGTCCTTCACTTTGATTACGGATCAAAAATCAATAGCATACATGTTTCTTCGTACCAACCGAGGAAAAATAAAGAATACCAAAATTCTGTTATGGAGGCTGGAGCTCGGACAATACTCCTATGATATTCGACACCGACCTGGTCCCCAAAACATCGTACCCGATGCTCTGTCACGAGTGTGCGCCTCCTCTGGATCTGCTTCAGGATTAGTTAACCTACATGAAGCTATGGGACACCCTGGATATGTGCGACTCTATCATTACGTTAGAAGTCGAAATCTGCCTTACACAAGCGAAGAAACCAAATCCGTTGGCAAAAATTGCAGAACTTGCGCTGAATTGAAGCCCTCGTTTCCATCGTCCTCAACCTCGCTCATTGGTGAAAGCCATGAAGCCATGGGATAGAATAAGTATGGATTTTAAAGGACCTGTACAAGGGCGAAATCAGTATCTACTGGTCATTGTAGACGAATACAGTCGCTACCCGTTTGTTTTCCCCTGTAAAGACATGACCTCTCGCACCGTTATCGGATGCCTCTCGTCTCTTTTCTGTCTTTTTGGTTTCCCAGAGTACATTCACTGCGACAGGGGTACATCTTTTATCAGCAGAGAAACCCGGCAGTTTCTAGTCACCAGAGGTATCGCGACCAGCAACTCTTCACCATACCACCCTCAAGGAAATGGACAATGTGAGAAGACAAACCAAACTGTTTGGAGGACTGTTAAACTCATCTTGCATAGCCGTGGTCTGCCCCAAACTCGCTGGGAAGAAGTTTTGCCCGAAGCACTTTATGCAATCCGATCCCTGCTGTGCACGGCTACAAACCAAACACCTCACGAGCGGTTCCTTTGTTTCCCAAGACGGGCGATGAACGGTACCTCAATGCCAACCTGGCTTCTAAACCCAGGGGTGGTCCTGTTGCGGAGGTTTGTAAGAACAAAAGGTGAACCTATTTGCGATCCGGTAACTCTTTTAGATGCTAATCCATCGTATGCTCGAGTACGTCATAATGACGGACGTGAAAGCACGGTGTCAACATCTGACATAGCTCCGTGCCCTGGGTCACCAGAGTCATTGGAAGAAGCGTTCCCCGTAGCTGAACCAGAAGCCCCTGTGATCCCCGACCCACCAGTGCCGGATGACAGAGATGAAGAAGATGCCCCGTCGGTGAACGATACGCCAGCTACCAGCCTCAGAAGATCCTTGCGTGATCGACGACCTCCCGACCGTTTTGGAAATTGGACATTATAAGTTTTATTATCTATTATTTACTAGGGGGAGATTGAAGTGATATTACGTCACGTCCCTCTCCTTAGTTCTCGTGTGTTTTAGTAATAATCGTTTCGCCTTCATCCTTAGTTAATCAACGCGCGTTTCGTTGCTATTTAGGTCCTTGTGTTTTGCCCTTGCTTTGCCAGTTACCGTTATGTTGTGCTGTGTTTGTTTTAAACTAGGTTTTCCATTATTGCAGAAATAGCCTGCTTATTAACGTTGAATAAAGCTAAGTTAATCGACTTCTGTTGTCGTTTTCCGTTAGCGTCTTCCAGTTCACCGCCGTCAGACTAACCGGTGACCACTGTATCAAAAATTAATTACATTGTGAATATTAAACAGTTTAGGCTTAAAACTATATATGACATAAGCATGTTTGGACTCATGGTGTGGGTTAATGGCGCATATTTTATAATCACATGGATAAAACGTTAATTCTATACATCACACAATATTTGATTTATATTGAAATTTGGTAAAGAGATTTTTTTAATTTTTGCTTATTGAACTTTTTCCTTTCAGAAATGCGCTGTCCGAATCTTGTTGTAAATAATGGGGGAGTGAGCCCTGTTACTCATGTTTGGGAATTTGGAGACACAGCAACGATTACTTGCGATGACGGACACCGACTAGCTGGTTCTGGGCAGGTTATAAATTGCCAAGCAAACGGGGAATGGGATGGTGCACCTACTTGTGAAGGTAGGATAGAATAAGATGTTTATGTCTATTCTCATGATTGAAAAACACAAGGGTAGTTATTAAATGGGCAATCGTCACAGTCAGCTCAAAGCTTGTGAGATCGAAACGAGCTGTTAGCAAAATGATTTAATCCTACAGCAGGATGCTTATCAGGCATCTACTCTACCCAGTGGATGTGTTGTACTAAAACTATGGGATGTTTTAATAATACACAACACACTGCAATATCTTTGGTAACCAGTTAGTAGGTGCACGGTACTGTGTTATAACTTTTCTTTATTTTCCAATTTATAAAGATAAAACAGAAGTTACTTTTTCCTAATATTCTTTATTATCTCCACAGCTATCACGTGTCCAGATCGTAATGTTGCCAACGCTGTAAAATCGCTTAACCAGGTAATATGGCATGTGAACGATGTGGTCTCATTCGTGTGTGAGGAGGGTTATCGCCTTGAAGGCCAAGCTGCATCAACATGCTTGGAAAACGGACAATGGTTCTGCTGCACTTCCACAATGCAGTTGGTTCGTTGTTTTTTTTTAAATTATTCATTTCCATTTGTTAAAGCCCTTTCATGTTTCTGCAAATCTTCTGGTAATTCTTCCTTAAAAGGCAAATGTGCATTTAACCTGTTTTGATCATAGGATTTACTTCAGCTATTTTTATATAATTAATACAATGGATACTTTGGTTTGGTATTTTTACCCTATTTTACGGCCAAGTTAAAGCGATTTTCGGTGAGTGTCTTTTCGATAACCAACCACCTAGTTACTTTGGAATGCTCTAAGCCAAAATACCTAGAATATACATGAGAATCTCAATCATACATACAATTCAATTAATCTCAATCATAGATAATAGTGGCAAAGTAATTTAATGATTGCTCATATGAGAATGACCCTATGACTGTCCATTCGTGGGGATAAAGCATGAATGTTCTATGCTATTCAATCAGAAGAAATTATGAGCCAACAGCTTGTGTAGTCGTTTTTATAATGGTGGGGTTGTCACAGCCAGTGGAAAATAATTCACATTGAAAATTTATCAACAATTGTTTGATATTACTTTTAAAGAAATCCAGGACCATTTATCACTACTGGTGTCCCAATTCTTTGGTGGCTAAAGATATTAGAGAGTGGTACATGCTTTTAATATGTTAAAAGCATTCTATTAATATAATATCCTAAAACCTTATGGGTTTGTACAAATATACTTAAAGTGAATTGTCCAAAAATATACAAGAACAACAAGACACATGTAACAATTGCCTTGGTTTTTAACTTAAACTGATTGGTCATTTTAGTATATGCCGGATTGGGCATTTACCTTCGGCTTCAAATTAATACGGGTTTGAAACTGGGCAACACTTACAGGAATGAAAGAGGGAAGGCGGGAAAGGGAAACTGCTCACTTAAATTACGGAAATTAATTTAAACACTGTCCCAAACACTAATCTCAATCCCAGAACTGACCTTTACTTCAACCCCATGTTTAAAACTAACACGAATGTCATAATCTTCATTTTAGTGTGCAGTTTTTTTCTCCTTCCCTCCTTCCCACTCTTCCTTCTTTTAGTTTTTCCCTTTGAAACATATGATTTCTATTTAGAGCGCGACGGTTGGGGAGATTGGTCGACATGGAGCAGATGTGATACCTCATGCGTGAAAGACGTTTGACAAATTCGACAGCGAGTATGTTTACAAGCAGGGAGATGTACTGGACGGAATATTGAACAAAGACCTTGTCGTTCTTCATCTTCCAGTGAGTGTTTTTTTGCAATTAGCTATATTTTGCATTTCTTGAGAGATGTCTTTATCCTCTGTTTCTCTGTAGAGATATTGTAATCTTCTTTTCTTTAAAAAATCTCCTTTTTATATTTTTTTTCACTGATGTCTTTATCCTCTTTTATTCTTCAAAGATGTCTTTATCTTTTTTTGAACATTTATTTATCCTGATATGTTTTATTTTCAAACTAGGTGCTATATTAAGCACCAGCCAAATTTAAATTCCATTTAAACCTATTTAAAAAAAGGTTGTGTGGTGGAATGGTGAATATAACGTGTAAATATACAATTTTTATGTAAGAATTGATTAACAGATCTAACAGCCTTGGAAAGTGCTGCACTTGAAACTTTTTAGTGGAATTTCATTTTTGGGGTTTTTCTTTTTCCACTGTGGTTCACACTTTCCGGGCCACCCCTTCTCCTAAAGCCGACTCCCCCATTGCACGGGTCGCTTTCACGCACATTTTTCTAGGAGGTTTAGTGTAAAAGTATAATTTTTGTTTTATAAACAATTTATTTTTTCAATTTTTGTTTATAATTTTTTTTATTTGGCTTTAGCTGCCACATCTAATTATACCGAAATTTAATAATTTATTGCTTTTTTTAGACGTGCTCGACTGTCGATTTGCCGTTTTTCCGTTTTCCAAATTTATATCAAAGGGCTGTTTCATGTTTTCATCGTGGAAACAAAAAATAAACTAAACTAAACCGATTCAACCTATAAATAAACGGTTTTTATATCTTATTGATTTACAGATCTTCGGTTTAAAACTTTAAAAATAAGTAAAATAATATATATAATTTTCCAGATTTCGGAGGAAAAACTTACACGGTGGTAGAAATGCGTCGAAATTTTAATGGAGCTCGGCAGTTTTGTCAAAACCAAGGTGGTGATCTCGCTACAATGAAGAACGCTGATGTCAGAAACCATCTCTACGATGTCATTCGTGGTTACAGCAATGCATATCGGAATCAGTTTTTTTTCGGGTTACAACGGACACAGCATACAAATTGGAAATGGGTGGACAACACAGCAGCAGGAGACAGACATAATGGATTTTACCATTCCTGGAAGGGAGCTGAACCAAACAGCGCTCTTGAATATGAATTTTGTGCATCTTTTTTCACTTGGAATGGGGGGTGGAACGATATTCCATGCAACGTTTGTTTGTTTTTTATTTGCGAAAAAGGCAAGTATATTTAACACTACAACATCGACGATAACCATACTAGGATATGTAATCTAAGAATAATTTAAATGTATTACAATATCCCTCAGTTTTTACATCCCTGGTTACATATATATACCATATTTATTCAATTTACTAAGGAAAGGATACAATATTTACTTTTTTTTCTGTAAATGGAAAATGTAGAATGTTTTTACCACTGGGTTATTGAAGCTATTTCAGTGTGTTTTATATGATTAAAAAGTTTCTTCAATT
Source organism: Ciona savignyi (assembly GCA_000149265.1). Taxonomy (NCBI): domain Eukaryota; kingdom Metazoa; phylum Chordata; class Ascidiacea; order Phlebobranchia; family Cionidae; genus Ciona; species Ciona savignyi. The sequence goes on from CH003049.1 coordinate 484,397, forward strand.
TCAAGATAATAATCAACTGGTTTCATGCGATGTTTTAATGTCTTTACCAGACATAACTTACTAGCCACCAGTTTCGATTCTAAAAAACAAGCCAATCCTAGTAAACACTTCAATTTGACTTGCATTTTTATTTATTTTTTATTAATTTAGTAAAAATCTAAACGATTACAATTCTTTTTTTGTCAATTCTGTGTTCCACAAAGTAGATTAAAAATGGCAGTGTAAGTTCACAAAATCGTATAACAACTGAAGGAGGATTATAAGTTGTAGGATTCAACAGGGGCGAAGCCCTACCCTACGTTACCAACCCTGTGTTGGCGAATTTGAGCTGCTCCACGCACTTGACCAGTGATTGCTTTATACTTTATGTTCGCAACAAACCACCCTTCTGTGATGTCTTTTAATGGCACTAACACAGACAAAACGGGCAGCATAGATACATAGATAAACGGATACACAATTTCTGGGTTAGCTTTCGTGCGTTCCAGGTCAGCTCAATTAATAAACCTTCTACCACGTAGTAAGAACCGAAAAGGCCGAAATTGCTATGACGTTTAAAATTGGCAGCGACGCGGTGACGCTTCATTGGGCACACAGAAATCGGGATTTAAGGAACTTAGGATTGGGCTCTAAAATGACCGTAACATACCGGCCCCAAATTATTGAAAACAGTAAATGAAATAATTTTACAACACACAACAACGGGCATTTCCATCACCCAAAAAACACTTCTGCACTACGTCATACTTAAGTTCGAAAATAAAGGCAATTACAAACTACCGTAGAGGTATAGAAACAATAGGCGCAACAACATGCCTACTTCTAAATACACAGGAATACAGTAATAACAAAACATCGTCACAGTTAACAACTTAATTGGAAAGTATACAAAAAAAAAAACACAGTAGCCAAATCCGTGGCTAGAACTAGTGGTTAAACGAAACATACAATTTTCAGCCTTGCGGCCACAAGCATACTCGGTAACAGTTCAAGGATGTGCTTCCAGCAGACACAGCTTGCGTACATCCCGCTCCATAGTGGACATCATCGTTCGTACACGTACGCGCCTGACAAGGCCAGTTTTATCATATGTACAATGTTCAATTACGCCCTTCGGCCATACACCGCGCTTCTTCAGCTCGTCCACGACCAACACAACGTCTCCCACAGCAAAGTTTCTCGTGGGTCGCGGCCACTTCTGTCGGAGTTGTAGGCAAATAATCCTTAGTCCATCTCTCCCCAAATTTATCAGCACAAAGCTGAACCGCGCGCCATAATCGTTTGTATCCATCGGCCTTCAAAACCTCGTCCGGGGAAAGAGAGTCGTCAAATGCTCCTTTTAGTAATTTCCGCAGCGAAGCCAATAACGGCGGTACCAAATGTAACGTGATCGTTGTAAACAACGATTGATGATTGGGCAGCTGCTTTCTTTCGGCAGAAAAACATTCTAGGTGAACCACCTTTATAATTGAGAGTAGAGCCTCCTTCAGTTCCGAATAGAATAAATATCTCGTCCACAGGAATTCTGAGGGGTGGAGAATCCGAGGTCGACACGATTTCCAAAGAAGGTACTTGCGATACCGAAGTAACCAAGTCACAGAACGCTTTCGGACGGAAAATGTAGAATGCCATTTGAATATTAGCTGCAAGGTAGTTTCCGGTGTCGCTTCTGTAAGGGAAGACACGATACCCTTCTTCATCCTGAACCTTGCGTGATCTTCTGACAACACCACTGGACGTGCTGGCCACTCTTCGGGTTGACGTAAAAATTCCGGCCCCTTGAACCACATTATAGCCTTTTGAACTTTACTTGGCAACAGAGCCCCGGTATCATTTTTCGGAACCACCTTCCTTCGAGAAAAAGGTAAACAACTAGGCGACGAAGTTGCTCCAAAAATGTGCACGTTCATCCGATGGTCAACTGGTTCCGTATCCATGTCATCGTCTGGCCACCATAGAAAGCGCAAGGCATCACGGTCCTTAGGATCTGTTAAGCGCCTTTTTAGTGACTTGAGTCTCTTTAGCGCCATCAATCGGCTGCTCGGAAGTGTGACTCGAGGTTGCCTCCAAGGTAGTCCAATCTGATGATGTTTGCCAACTTTGGTTGCCGTTTCTTTCATCATCTTAATTGATTGTCTATCCTCTATAGACATCTCACATTTCTGTTCCTGTGCCAGGTAACTGAATTCCCTGGAAAACAATTGTAAAATCTCATTGCACGAATCACCCGCAGGTTCACGCTGTCTCATGAATTGCACACAAGCATGAGACACCTTATGTTTGCCCCGACCAGCTGCTGGGAGATCAGCCCCGAATATTGTCCAGCCAAGTGCGGTGTGGAGCCCCAGTGGTTCCCCGTGCCTTCCACTGCGTTGCTCAGTCAATCGGAAAGCATCGATAACGTTGTTTCCTAACAAAAGCTCAACGTTTCCATTATCCAGTTTGGGAAAGTTCAAGTCCCTCAAATGGGGATAAAGCGCAGCCACCTCTTCTGTAGGAATGCTGCTACTGACATCTATCAGATCATCTGTAATCAACATTTCGTGTACGTTAAATGTCTCGCTTTCCCCAAATCCTTGAACAAACAAGTCATCACAAATAAGTGCATGACGAGACACCGCATTTTGTGTGTACAGATCCATTCGTTCATTTGTACTTGGTAGACCAAGCTTTTCTGCCAAACTTACTGCACACATAGATATGTCCGCACCATCATCCAAAAATGCATAAGTCTGCACACTCTTACCAGGATCCATGGTCCACACCTTAACTGGAACCACCTTGAAACTTTTAGGGGTTCTCATCTTCCTTTCATCTCGCTGACGAGCACCACAAGATACAACACCTTTCTCTCTCAGCTCGAGATTACTTGGTGGGAGGATCACCAGAGGGGCTGGGGGGTTTCATCTATATGCAACAAAGAATTATGTCTGCGCTTACATATCGCACAGTATCCTTGATACCGACACTGCCGGGAAAAATGACCCGCACGCAAACAATTGAAGCACAGCTTCCGTGCCGTGACAAAATTTGTTCTTTCCTGAACGGTTTCACCTTTAAAGAGATTACATCTCCAAATAGAGTGTGCCTCGTTGCAAAATAAACAGCACAAGGGTCTCTTGTTAGTCGTCCCTGCGTGTTCTATAGGTTCAGATACAGACTCAGCGGCGGCAAACATTACTTTTCTAGGAAAATTTTGTTTAAACTCACTGTTCCCTTTCCTTGATTGTGAGGGTCCCGATGTCGAAGCGTAATATCGTTGGTTGAAGTAACAGCGAGACGCTTTCGCACTGTCCTGCACCAACTCCATTAAATCAAAGAAACTTGGCCGTTGGTCTTCGGCTTCCTTTAATCGACTAATTTTACAGAAATCCAATTTTATATGATTAGGAAGCCGGTCGAATATCCTTCCCAGGTATTCTGTGCTATTTAAATCATGTGAGTAGCCCCACTCTGATAGAGTATTGTAGCAGTTGTACATTTTATCAGCTAATAAAAACATATCTTCAGAGTCCGACGGTTTCAAGAGCGGCCCTTCAGTAACCTGCTTCATGTAAGCTTGCACCACCAAGTTTCGTTCACCGTACTTAGCATTTAGACGGTGTATAGCTTCGCGGTAGCCACGACTTCTGTCCGAGATTATCTTGCATCCCTTGATTGTGTCATAGGCTTCCCCTGCACATAGCTTCAGAAGAAACTTAAGGCGAGCGCCATCATTCAGCACTCTGGCCTCAATATATTCGCGAAAGTCACTCATAAATCCATAGAATTCTAAAATGTTCCCGTCAAAGGTGTCTAATTCCAAGCGCGGGGTGACCGAGTCGGCATTGAACGGGCTAACCTCAAAATGTCCTCGCGGATTTTCCAACGTGGTTTCTTTTAAGTTCCTTCCATCATGTATCGTACCAATACCTAGGGCTGCTGGGTGTTCACAACGATTAACGCCATAGTTGGAAGGCCCCGTTCCATAGAGTATTGGGTTAGGAATAAACGGTGAAGAGTGCCTATTCGGCCGATTGGGTTCTTGTAGAACTAATGGTCTCGGGACAGCAGCAGTAGCCCGGTTCCTTTGATCACAGGTAAATGACTGTATTTTGTCTAAAACAGTTTCTCGAGGTCTCTCCTCGGCGTTTGACAAAGCGCCGAGAGAATTGGAAAGTTCACTTTCATCCTCCGCCAAAAGGATAGCTCTCTTCGCCTTCGCTTTTGCTCGGGAAACCTGCAGGTCAAGCTCCAAACTCTTTTGTTGGATTTCGGCCTCGTTTTCCATTTGTATGGCTTCCATTTCCAGCAGTTGTGCTTGTATGAGAGCGGAACTTCGCCGACTAGAGGATGCCTTAGACCTACTGCCACTCCCCACAGACCGGCCCGCAGCACAGTTTTGCACAAATTGTCTATAATCTTGATTCGCGATTTGTTTCCTTTGAATAATGTTCTCCACTCTCGCTTCTGCTTCAGTACGAGCGCCTTCCGTCAACACAGTGGACACGTATTGACGGCAAATCCGTAAGCACTCGTCGCAGGCATTGTCATAATGATCCTTTACCTTGGACACTTCCTTATGTGAAGCTTCTTTCGATATAATCTTTTGCAGCTTATTTTCCAGTCTGGTTAATGCGCCCAAGGCAGCTGTGCGCACGGCTTTTAGTTCTGCCGCGCTAGAAGTGACGTCAATTAGCGAATCCACCGGCGCCGCGTTCTCAGCAGTTGCCATCTTGAGATGCAGAGACAAACCCAAGTTCAGAAATCAATTGTACCTTAAACGTACAATCTAGAAATAACTTGACGAAAAACCAAAAATCACTGAATCAGTGATAGAAACGCCAGAAATCAATGTAGGATTCAACAGGGGCGAAGCCCTACCCTACGTTACCAACCCTGTGTTGGCGAATTTGAGCTGCTCCACGCACTTGACCAGTGATTGCTTTATACTTTATGTTCGCAACAAACCACCCTTCTGTGATGTCTTTTAATGGCACTAACACAGACAAAACGGGCAGCATAGATACATAGATAAACGGATACACAATTTCTGGGTTAGCTTTCGTGCGTTCCAGGTCAGCTCAATTAATAAACCTTCTACCACGTAGTAAGAACCGAAAAGGCCGAAATTGCTATGACGTTTAAAATTGGCAGCGACGCGGTGACGCTTCATTGGGCACACAGAAATCGGGATTTAAGGAACTTAGGATTGGGCTCTAAAATGACCGTAACATAAGTCAACAAATGTTATTTGATAACCGATGCTAAAATGATCCGACAAAAAAACAATTCTCAATGGAGTCGTCTATTAGTCAATTCCTGTAGTCAAAGAGCACAACCTTTCCATTCGTTAATTTTCTCACATTTATCATTTATGGTTGTTTCGTAATACGTACTATTTTTTGCAGCCCAAAAGCGGTTTGAGTATTTGAACAATCACGCTTAGCTTTATGCTCTGTTTACAAACTAAATTTAGGTGATGAATTTATTCCTCTGATCATGTTTAGATGTCGAATGCCCTCGACCTAACACACCAGACGGGTTGTCGGTGAACGCCCCCTTAAGCGTAGCTTCGTTTCGTGTTGGTTCTAGACTTGAATTCCGATGCATATCAGCTAATGAAAGACTTGTGGGGGAGCGGTCGGTTACTTGTTTAGCAGACGGAAGTTGGAATCATCCCACTCCTGAATGTGGTGAGTTTAGTTAGGGTAGCATATTCATGTTTATCCCTGTTAATAGGAAAACCAAGGGGGTTAACACACAGGCAATCGTCAGATTACCTAGCGCTTACCGTCAGGTTACCGAAGCTATTGCAGTGTGTTGTGTATAAGGATAGGATATTCATGTTTATCCCCAGGAATACGAAAATCAAGGGGGGCTAAGGTTAACACACAGGCAATCGTCAGATTACCTCGCGCACACTGTCGGGAGTCTTGCTATTGCAGTTTGTTATATGTAATTAATATGTTCCTGCAATTTAGTAGAACTCATTAATCTGCTAGGTTTTGGCAATGTCCATTAAGTTCCTTGCCCAACGAAACAACCGGTTAGCTAGCGTCCAGTTTTGTATCCGGAACCCTGCGACTGAATAACAACGCATTTAACCACCAGACTAATATGACGGTCTATAAGATTGATTCTCACAAATCATCTAAGCAGGTTAAGTTAGGATAGATGTTTCAGTATCATTAATAGAAAAACAGTGGCATTATCGCATGGATCATCAGATTATCCTGCGCCTACTGGCGGTTTATGCTGTGTATTTTTCATGGTAGCGATTGTATTCTGGAAATGTCCACTTCATGCCTTGACAAAGAAAACAACCAAAGAACAGTTTTGTAGAATTGACTAGCTAGCAAACATCTTTCTTGAAATACATGCTGCATATGATTCGGTTACCCCAACTATTATTCCACACACTGGTCGGAGTATAACTGGTAAAAACATTTCTACTTTGCAGTAAAACGGTGTCGACGCCCTCAAGCTCCATTATCACTCCAACACGTCGATGCTTTACAAGATTTCCATGAAATTGGTGATGTGTTATCGTACGTGTGTTCCAATGCAAACGATCGGATGGAAGGAAGTGGCAACATCGTGTGTCAGGATAGTGGAGCCTGGACTGGCTTCCCAAATTGCGGTAATTGCTTATGACTGTTCGTGTAACTAGTGATAAAAAAAATGAAGATTAAAGGGTAGCATTAAATCATTTGTGCAGTGCTCATAAAATTGGGATTTAAAACATCAAATGTCAATAAAGTTTTAATTAATATCCAGTATCCGAAAGTGTAGTATTGGTTGTGTGTAAATCACGCAAATTATTTTTCCATTTCTCTTGCGAAACATTCATTCCCTTTGTTTTTAATTTAAGTATATCACCTCGAATTTAATCCATTTTGTGCCTTTTTCGGCTGATGTACACAAAAATTATCAATAAGCGAAGACACCATATTGTTTTGATATTTATTGGTGATTTTTTTATGTTTTATAACCACCCTTGTTTTCCACACCCCCAAAAATAAGTATCCTACTCAAGTTATTTTCAGGGGTAGCAATATTCGATATTACGCAGTGATCCGAGTTTTCGAAATCGGTTCTCTCTTGGCTTTGTAGCGATTAGGACGGTTTTTATTATGGATGTTTTATGTCAGTTATATGTTTGTAAATAATCGTAATTACTTTAAAGCAAAAACGTATTAAGCCCTATTAATTGGTCTTAACAAAAGGCAGTTAAGACAGCCTTCTTAGAAACCTTAAAAAAATCTGTAACAACAATAATAACCTTTTATTAATTGCAATATTGTGTTTTATAACCTTGTTTGTTTCTTGGTATATTGCATTACATAAACTTGTCAATTTTTAATTTATTTTTTTAGATTTGACTTTATTTATAGCTTGTTGTATTTTCCACCAGTTAAACGATGTAACCCGTCTCCTCTAAATGACGGAATAGAAATCATCAACCTTTTTGCTATATACGAAGTAGGGTCGCTGGTAAATTTCCGTTGCGTTTCCGCCAACGAAGACGTAGTGGGTACCAACCCCATTCGTTGCCGTGCCGACCGTACCTGGAGCCACAATACCCCAAGTTGCGGTAATTTTTTTTTCTCAGGTTTAAAAAAAAATGCCAAAAAAAGTTTAAAAAGTTGTTAGGTACTGTAAGGAAACTAATACTGAACGAAATATGTTAAGCAAAATATTTATGTTTACCCTGTGAATGGGAAAACGCAAGATTATTTTAACATGGTTAATACTCATATTACAATACGCCTATCTGACTGAATGATCGAGCTATTAAATTTCACAAATAATGATTAAGATGATTCTACTGTTTTAATTCAATGTAATAATATATTGGGTTGGAGAGATATCCGCTAAAAGCCTTAACCAAAGTCCTGACCAACTAGCTAATGACCAGTTTTGATTTTACAACTTCTTTTTCCCACATCTGGACCCTATAACTAGAGAAGTTGCCCAACCCTGGACTAAGACGTGTTTTAGTATTGGTTGAACCCATTAAAGTACCTTCCCAGTGTACCCCTGTACCTAATAACCTTGTTTAAATGAATCAATAGGAGTACGCTGACCACTATGTATTAATTACCCATCAATCCAAATTGGTACAAAGTACTCTCGTAAAATTGTTCACATTTTTGTGATAACGCCCTTGTTTTTTTTTTATTCACGGGGATAAACATGTATATCCCATCCTATACCACATTCACTTTGACAAAGCAAAGGATAAACGCAACCTGTTTATACAGTGGTTCCCGCTGGAATGTGCCCGGAGCTGCTTGCGCCTTTAAATGGGAATTTAATCCTACGCGGCGGGATATCGCGTAACGTTGGAGCAACGTACCGGTACAGATGTAACGAAGGGTACAACTTAAATGGTGCCTCGTCATATATTGTATGTTAGGAGGATCATACTTGGTCACTGGCTGAAAGTGAACGCCCACAGTGCATAGGTTTGTCTTATAATACTCGGGTTTAACTATAATAAAGTGGTCACACGCACCGAGCTTTATTACACAGACATAGAACACTTTTGCTATCAAATAAAGATTGATGGTTTTCAAACACTAGAATCCACGGGTTAAAATATGTGTGCGACCGAATAGCTTAGTCAGTCGCATTTCAGCAGAAAGGTTGCTGATCGAAACTGTTCACTAGCTAATTGGCTTACATTAGCGGACATTGACAGATGGTTTAACGGATTTAACCAAAATTTAAAAAAAACGTCTCAACCATGTAATATTCTGCAAAAGTTTTGCTAATCCGACAGTGCACGCGAGGTTATAGGACGATTGCCCGTGTGTTAACGCCCCCTGTGCTTTTTTATTCATGGAAATAAACATGATTAATATTATTTCCAGTCCCGGGCTGCACGATTTTCTTGTTACCTTCTGGAGTATCCCTACCGCAAGGTGAACACCCCGTGGGCAGGCAACTTACTGTAGCCTGTAGCGGCAACCAGGTCTTGAGGGGCGGCCCTCCTAGTATTGTGTGCAGAGGTCGAAATGTGTGGAGCACTTCTATCGACAGCTATTCATGTAGCTCGCAATAAATTGGTTATGTGACACAATAAAATATGTTGTGATGATGATATGAAGTGTTAATGATATCTTCTTTAAAACAATTCGGAGAAATGGTCATTACTAATACTAGTAAATCACTTACATAAACGTAGTCTTGTAGCCGTTATAGAGTGAAAGGTCGCCAAATCTATCCTTTACATGACCGTTTCTTTATCTATCAGCCTCCCACCTACTGTTTATTCTTATTTCTTACTGATCAAAATAAATGACACTTTACCGCCGCAGAAGCCTCCATATTTACACAATATGATTTATATATATTTTCAAAGTCTTTTGCAGTATGTTAACGTTGCCGGTTGCATGAAAAAATCAAAAGAAATGTTATGAACCTGTTCGATAAAATAAAACTAGTTTCTTTTTTAATATCTATAGGATAGGATATTCATGTTTATCCCCGTGAATGAAAAAAACAAGGGGGTTAACACATGGGCAATCGTCAGATCACCTCGCGCCCATCGTCGGGTTACCGGAGCTATTGCAGTGTGTTGTATATGATAGACACGTTCCTTCATTTTGGTAGAACCCATTAATCCGCTGGGTTCAGGCAATGTCCGTAAAGTGCCTTGCCCAAGCACATAACCGATTAGCTAGCGCCCAGTTTCGCACCTGCAACCTTTCGACTGAAAGGCGACGCACTTAACCGCTAGTCCAACGGGCGGGACATATAGATTGCGTAAATACATGATCCTGGCATGATTCTTTTTTTGTCGGTAATGCTAAAAACTCTGCATTGGAAAATTCTTTACTGGACTGATTGGTAACGATATATAACCGGTAGTGCAGAGTGTCCTTTAACGGTTATCTTGTCCCTTTAGCGAGTTGGATAAGTTGCCCAATGCTCGATACGACAAAAAAATCACGGAGGTAACCGACTCTTCCTCGAACAACTTAATGCGCTTAACTCGGTGATGACAAAGGAACTCACAAAGTTCAATCGAATCGAGTTTGAAAACCTCATTAGCATTCACGTGCATTAGTGGATTATTTTCAACAATCTCGTAAGTGAAGAAACAAAAAAGGTTTTTTTCGTCTCACAGATTAGTCTGGTGGGTTGGGGCGGCGCCATTCAGTCAAAGGTTTGAAACTGGTTGCTAGCTAGTCGGCTGTGTCCTATGGCTAGACACCTAAGTAAGCGAATTGATGGATTCTACTAAACACTGGGCAGCATTCCACATTACTACATCCGTCTAATTTTGATCTACAACAAGAGCAGTCTATAACGAAACCTAAAAGTGCAGACCCTGTTTCCCATCCAAAGTCTGTGATATAAGGTGAATGTATTTTTGCTGCTACAAGTACAAAGCCAATAGAAGGTGGCACACACAACCTTTTACCAATTATGCCTGTTAAAATTCGTGTTAAAGGAAGCAAACAAACAACCATCACCCAAGCTTTTCTAGGCAATGGCAGTACATCCTCTTTCATTACAGAATCATTAATGAACAAGATAAGTGTAAATGGATCGGTAAAAGATATTTGGATATCAACAATTAATGGAGACCATGAACACAAAAGATTAAAGGTCATTAAAAATTTGGAATTGCTTAACTTGGATGAGACAATTTGCATTCCGTTAAACCACATGTGTTTAAACTCAAAGCTGCCTGCCTCAAGTGCAGAAATTCCATGTCAGAATGACGTCGACCAATACAAGGAATTTAAAGACATTCACATCCCCGAAGTTAGTGCAGAAGTTGGAATGGTAATCGGGAACAACAAATGTCAAGGTGCTGCAAACTTAAAATATCCTAAGAGCTGCAAATGGACACTACGCAATCAAAACTTCTGTAGGATGGATAATTAGTTGTCCAAGCAAAAAATATATTTAAGAAACAGTTCATCAAGCAACGAGAAAAAAGTGTCAGTAAAACAAAGAACCTTTATGCAAAGGTTGTCCAAATCCACCAAACATACGGAACACAGTGACTGCGAAATCAACTTACCTATCAAAAACCAAGACCTATTGGTGTCAGTCAACAAGATAAAAGTAGAACAAAGAGCTGGATACTTGCGGAAGAAATTCATCAGAGAACCAAGCTGCCACCACGACTGCAAACTATTTAGACCAGACATGATTACTAAAGGAACGGTAGCGCCTATCCTTTTGCATGCATTTACAAAATTTCGTTTCTAATTTCGTTTCTAAAAGGCGATTTTCGTTTCTAATTTGCGATTTTTGTTTCTGGAAACAAAAATATTTTTTAGAAACATAAATTTTGTTTCTTTATTTTCGTTTCTACCACTCGATGATGACGGTGCGCACAAAATAGAATACTTCGGAAAATTTGTTTCTGAAAACAAAATCATCGTTTCTAAAAATACTTTTTGGTTAAACTAAATATTCCGGACTATCGAAAGACATTAAGTACAGCTTTAGCACATGCACAATACTGTATTTGTTATTCATTTAAATAAATAAAAAATGTATTAACCTACAATATTGAAAAAACACTCTGGTTAGTACTTTTCACGGGAGGTAATAAAAGCAAGTGGGATTAAAGAGTGATTTAAATGTGTGAAATTAATAAATATGGAAACAATTCGCCAAAAATAATGATTTTAATTTAGATTAACATTGGAGACATGTGTCAGGTATATATTAATAAAAAATGCCGTAAAACTAACCTAAAAACAAAACTTTTCGCTATCGCTTCTAGAATCAAAATTTTCGTTTTCGGAAACAAAATTTTCGTTTCTAGAATGAAAATTTTGTTTCTAGAAACAAAATTTTTGTTTCTCGGCTAAAATTTTCGTTTCTAGAAACAAAAATTTTGCTTCTTAAATGAATTTAGGGTTATTATTTTCCCAAGTTCTATGATTATATAATTAGTTAAGCTGACGCAATACCACAACGAATTTATGTGAATGAGACTGCGTGTGCAGTTAATAAATGTAGTTGGACCATTTAAATTAAGCTAATGTTTTTATTATGTCATGTTAATAAAAAATAAAAGTATAAACCCACAACATTGAAAATAACACACTGGTTAGTACTTTTCACGGACTGCATAAAAACAAACGGGATTAAAGAATGATTTGAATATGTGCAACCGATCAATATGAAAACTGGTCGCAATAAATAATGAATATAATTTAGATTAACATTGGAAACAAGTGTCAGGTAAATAATAATAATAAACAAACTGTCGTAAAATTAACATAAAATCGAAACTTTTCGCTATCGCGTCAAGAATCACAATTTTCGTTTCTGGAAACAAAATTTTCGTTTCTCGGCTAAAATTTTCTTTTCCAGAAACAAAAAATTTGCTTTTTTAATGAATTTAGGGTTATCATTTTCCCAAGTTCTATAATTATATGATTTGTTAAGCTGACGCAATACCATAACAATTTCGAGTAACAAAGATTGTGTGTGCAGTTAATAAATGTTTGGACCTTTTAAACTAAAATATTTTTTTTTCACATCCATAAAAAATAAAGGTATAAACCCACAACATTGAAAATAACACACTAGTTAGTACTTTTCACGGACAGCAATACAAACAAACGGGATT
>CH003049.1:497088-522242 GCA_000149265.1 Ciona savignyi
GTTACCTTGGCTGTTTGATAATGTTTTGCTGTTGTGTATGTGGTGCATTTAATGTCTGCTGTTATTGAAACTGAGCATTAGCCTACTGGTTGAGAATACCACTTATTGCAAAAAACAGTTAATCCACAGTTGAGTAGCTGATGTGTAGTCTGACAATAACTACACAGCAAGCACTCAGATAAGTAAGTGAAGAATATATATAATAGATCTTTACTTAACTACCCAAATAAGTTAATAAGAATATACCACATTTCTAATTTAGTTCTTTTTATTAGATATTGTAAAATGCCTAAAGTTAAGCCACTGAGAAGGAAGAAAGAGTGATTGGAGTATATTGTTTTGCTCCAGGATGTACAAATTCCTATTACAGCACACGAAATTCCAATCCACCTGTGCTCTTCCATCGATTTCCTCACAACGACAAAAAACGGTTGAAGCAATGGATACAACAATGCAAGCGTTCTAAACTACCTGGAAAAAGAACCGCAGTGTGTAGTGCACATATTTGTGACAAGGATTATCATAGTAAAATTGTATTTGACTCCAATGGAGTAGCCAAGATGATGAAAACAAACCACTGTGGTGAAAAATACAGTTCCAACAATTTTAAATTTTTCTGATTATGATTTTAAACATAGTGATCAACCCAGTACATCAAGTGCAACTTCAAGAACTTCTTTATCCAAGCAGATAATTGAAAAATAAGGGCTTTAGGTAATGCACGTCCAGTCTGGCATTATTTTGTGCACAAATGCATGTACATTCATGCAGCATAAACAATTCTTGCGGTGTGTCCATAAGAATACAGTTTTTGCAACGGCACCAAGTCATGTCAATAGGTAATGTTTCTAAATAAACATTTTCCTTCTATGGGGCTTGCATCTTCAAAGATACTTTCAGACGTTTTCCTTGGTTCAAACGCACATGACCTAAATTTGTGTTGTTTTATTGTGTACAATAAAACTTCTTTCATCCATGCCAGAATGCTGAAAACTGTCATCCATTTTAGTGGTTACTGTGTTACAACATTAACTTAAATTTACTCTAGAAATGAAGAAAACAAAAGAAATTTGTTAAAACTTCTATGCATATGTATACCAAATCTCTCACACTCTCAGTTTGTAGCCTAGGGGTTGATAACAACATTGCTAGTCTACGTTGCAGATTATGGCTATATATTGAAAAGCAACAATCATGAAAGAAATAGGCTGTTCCCACCGCATAGTCTGATCTTTGATTGATGGCTGGTTTATTTCTATAAATTGCTGGCAGTTACAGTTTACTGCCTCCTGTTCTAGTTTTCTTGTTCTGTCTTCACTTCTATGATTTATGATATAAATTGCTAAGACTTATTATTCTAAAGTCATTTAAATACGACACCTGTATACCTCAGCATTCAGCTTAGGTCCAGGATCGTGCAGGCCTGAATGAGCGCGCTTAAGGTAAGCTGTCACGCGGGTACATTGGTTCAGTTAGGCTATATGACAAGTGTTATGCTAAGTCTCCATAAAAAAAACAAAATACAACGCTCCTGTAGGCGCTTATGTTACTAATTCACCTCTAAACTGGCACATGATTGTATACAATGCATATAGGCACGAAATCTCAACAACGTCAGTGACGTAATACGGGAAATCCCCTAACATAAAATAAAATGCATATTTGCTCATAACTCTTTAACAAAACAATATTGGAAGAAACTGATTTGATTTTTGAAATCAGCGTATTTTTTTCCATTTATTAAGATATTCTTAAAATTGACTTCCAGTTCCCCCTTTTTAAGCAAAATATTTATGTTTACCCTGTGAATGGGAAACGCAAGATTATTTTAACAAGGTTAATACTCATATTACAATACGCCTATCTGACTGAATGATCGAGCTATTAAATTTCACAAATAATGATTAAGATGATTCTACTGTTTTAATTCAATGTAATAATATACTGGGTTGGAGAGATATCCGCTAAAAGCCTTAACCAAAGTCCTGACCAACTAGCTAATGCTAGTTTTAATTTTACAACCATTGGGTTAAAAAGTAACACATTAACCCACAAAGCTATCTGATCTGCGAAGATACCCCTTCTATTCTCATAATTGTAACAACAAAGGTTAAAACATTACCTCTAGCTAACAGTATGGTTGACAATACCTATTGCATCATCTTGTATACTGTTTACGCTTAATCCAGTCCATTTCATATTAAAAGGACACAATCAATAACCCAGCCCACTGGTTTTGATCCCGAAACCTTTTGGTGTGATGCGGGTTTACACACAAGTCAAACGTCTACACCATTTATATGTCTTTGAAAAAGGCAATTCACAGACACTACACCTTGGATAATGGGTTTTATTAATTAAAGAAACATCCCAAAATCATACAGTGCACACTACAAACGGTTACCGGAGCTAGGCAATGTCCGTTAGTGCCTTGCCCAATGACACAACCGACTATCTAGCAGCCATATTTGTACCTGCAACCCTTTGGCTGAAAGGCGACGCACTAAACCACTAGACTAATCCTTTGGATAAAACCTTTTACGAGATTTTTCAATTCTACAAAAAACAATCGTGACACCAATTTGTTTTTATTTCATTTTGTTTCTTTAGTACGCCGGTGCATTGGACCTGTCCTACCCTCTGGTGTAGCTCTATCTAATGGCGGTAATGTAGCCGCTGAATACCGTTCAGGACACATTTTAAGATTTGGGTGTTCCGATAGAAACGATGTGTTGCAGGATCAATCAACACTAACATGTCAGGAAGATGGAACGTGGAACCACCAAGTTCCAATTTGTAGTAAGTTGGAGTCGTAGGTCGGTTATCGCTTTCAAATTTATGCGGATTTTTGGGAAATGGGTTTTAAGATTTTTCTTTGTGCAATTTATTTAGAATTTTCCACTGCATGTTGAAACATAATAGCTAACACCTTTAAAGATTTAACTTGACTGTACATTTCCTTTCTATTCCATTGCAGCTTGAATAACACTTACGCCAGTTTTAGGATAGAATATAGGATTTTTATGTTTATCCCCGTGAATGGGAAAACCAAGAGGGTTAACACACAGGCAATCGTCAGATTACCCCGCGCCCAACATCGGGTTACCGGAGTTATAGCAGTGCATTGTATATGACAGACACGCTCCTTCAATTTAGTAAAACCCTTTAATCTGCTGGGTTTAGGCAATGTCTGTAAAGTGTCTTGCCCAAGGACACAACTGAATAGCTAGTGACTAGTTTCGCACCTGCAACCTTTCGATTGAAAGGCGACGCACTTTACGGTTAGACCATCCGGCCGGACAAATCACAACTAAATATCAATTGCAACTAAATATCAATTGCAACTAAAAAGCATTAACTTAAAAACAATCAATACTAAAATTCAATTAAATAAACAACTTTTATGTTTTTTTCCTAAAAAATTACACTTTATCTAATTTAAATAATTTCTATTCCAGTAAAACAATGTACTCAACCGAGAGTGCCCCACAACTCTGGGCTAACGAGGCAGGACCAGGGTGTTGTGAGGGGAATCTATTTTGTGGGTTCATCAGTGACTTTTGGGTGCAGGCACGCGAACGATTTGTTGGTTGGGGATCAAATTATTCGGTGTTTAGTTGGAGGGGTGTGGGATGGTCTTGTTCCCAGTTGCGGTAAGATGGGATAGATCGTAGTCTTGTGGTGTAGAATGTTTATGCTTATTCTTGTTTATAGAAAACGCAAGGTAACATAAACGGAGCGTTATCACACAGACAATCGCCATATAACCTTATGCACACTGACAGATAGTGGGGCTATTGCATTGTGTTTTTGATTCGTTCTTTCATTTTTGAACCCATTTATCCACCGGGTTTAATTTCTGGTATTTGATTCGTTCTTTTATTTTTAACCCATTTATCCACTGGGTTCATGCGATGTTTGCTACCAACTAGTTACGATCCTACAACCTTTGGGTGAAAAGCGAGCCACCTAACCTAGTAAGCTTGGCGGTTGTCTGTCCGGCTACTCCTTTAAAAAACGTTGTCACTCTTCTTCCTAAACGTTGTGGATTGGAAACCACATTGACTTAATAAGTGTAATATCAGTATATCTAGATATAGACAATACCACCAAAGATAATTAATTAACCTATGTAGTTAGAAAACAGTTAAATCAAAATTACTACATTTTGCAAGAGTCGCTTTACCACATACTTTTCGTCAGATCTTAGTGTAGAAATTAAACCTTTCCCGTTGAATTTCAAATTGGTTGAACCTATTAAACTACCTTCCCAGTGTACCCCTGTGCCTGATAACCTTGTTTAAATCAATCAATAGGAGTACGTTGACCACTATGTATTAATTACCCATCAATCCAAATTGGTACAAAGTACTCTCGTAAAATTGTTCACATTTTTGTGATAACGCCCTTGTTTGTTTTTCATTCACGGGGATAAACATGTATATCCCATCCTATACCACATTCCCATTGACAGAGCATAGGATAAACGCAACCTGTTTATACAGTGGTTCCCGCTGGAATGTGTCCGGAGCTGCTTGCGCCTTTGAATGGGAATTTAATCCTACGCGGCGGGACATCGCGTAACGTTGGAGCAACGTACCGGTACAGATGTAACGAAGAGTACAACTTAAATGGTGCCTCGTCATATATTGTATGTTTGGAGGATCATACTTGGTCACTTGCTGAAAGTGAACGCCCACAGTGCATAGGTTTGTCTTATAATACTCGGGCTAAACTATAATAAAGTGGTCACACGCACCGAGCTTTATTACACAGGCATAGATTACTTTTGCTATCAAATAAAGATTGATGGTTTCTAAACACTACAATCCACGGGTTAAAAAATGTGTGCGACCGAATAGCTTCGTGAGTCGCATTTCAGCAGAAAGGTTGCGGATTCGAAACTGTTCAGTAGCTTATTGGTTTTGTGATTAGCGGACATTGCCAGATGGTTCAACGGATTTTACCAAAATTGAAAAAAAACTTCTAAACCATGTAATATTCTGCAAAAGTATTGCTAATCCGACAGTGGACGCGAGTTTATATGACGATTGCCCGTGTGTTAACGCCACCTGTGCTTTTTTATTCATGGAAATAAACATGATTAATATTATTTCCAGTCCCGGGCTGCACGATTTTCTTGTTACCTTCTGGAGTATCCCTACCGCAAGGTGAACACCCCGTGGGCATGCAACTTACTGTAGCCTGTATCGGCAACCAGGTCTTGAGCGGCGGCCCTCCTAGCATTGTGTGCAGAGGTCGAAATGAGTGGAGCACTCCTATCAACAGCTATTCATGCAGCCCGCAATAATTGGTTTTATGACACAATAAAATATGTTGTGATGATGACATGTTGTGTTGATGTCATATTGTGTTAATGATATCTTCTTCAAAACAATTACAAGAAATGGATATTACTAATACAAGTAAATCACCTACATAAACGTAGTCTTGTAGCGGTTATAGAGTGAAAGGTCGCCAAATCTATCCTTTGCACGACCGTTTCTTTATCTATCAACCTCAAACCTACTGTTCATTCTTATCTCTTACTGATCAGAAAAAATGACACTACCACCGCAGAAGCCTCCATATTTACACAATATGATTTATATATATTTCATAAGTCTTTTGCAGCATGTTAACGTGGTGGTTGCATGAAGAAATCAAAAGAAATGTTATAAACCTTTTCGATAAAATAAAACTAGTTTCTTTTTTAATCTATAGACTGCGTAATTACATGATCCTGGCATGATTGCTTTTTTTGGCGTTAATGTTGAAAACTCTGCATTGGAAAATTCTTTACGGGACTGCTTTTTTATATTATATAATAATAATGACGACAGATAAAAATGTTGGGGCTACAAAAAGGTAACAGTTTCGATTATTTTACATCGGATTCCATTTCGATTTATGAAAATTAATTTTGTTTTTATGCAATGCGATAGAATACTCAGTTATGGAAATTACCTTGACAAATTCGATAGCCATATTAAAATTCGGAGCAGGAGATTGTGAAACTTTTGCACGGTGATAACAAAGCGAGCACACAATCAAATAAAGCCTTTATTTTAGGCAATGAATACCAAGATTTTTGTCGGTGGTATTTAATTTAAGTTTCATGTGGGTCTTATATTCGCGTATCATATCCAGCTTTCAATTCCGTGCCAGTATTTGTCCAAGTGTTTACATTGCGCAAATAAATGTTTACTCTTTCCCTCCCAACTCGCCATATATGGCGAGTTGGTGGGAAAACATGGTATCCCGTCTGTCCATAAATGGATACAAATCTAAAAAACGATTTCTCCGCAATGCGTAATGGTAGACACCTCAGCTATGGCTCATTCGATCAAGGAAACCCTATATTTTATTCTCTGTGATTATCGTGGAGAAATATTAAAAATGCGAGGAGTGATAGCCTTTCTTTTTCAAGGCTTCGCCTCTTATTTCTATCGATTTTACACGAATTTACACGTGACTAACTCAGCCAATAGGAGTCGTGTTAACTTGCGGAGAAGCTCTTTTTGTCAAGCAAGTCTTTCTTTACATTCTCTGTGAATTTCGTGCCGTTGAGATAAAAAGGAGAGCGTTGGTGACGTTTTCGCCACGGCCGGTACGCCGCGTGTTCACCAAAGCATGAACCCAGCTGTGCCTGCTGAGAGCGTCCTGCTGAGAGCTCGATAAAGAAAAAAGGCGACGAGACTAGTTCCCTCTTCCCTGTGCACAAGCTGGCGGTTAGAGCAAAGGCAGACGCTGTTTTTTTTATACTTTTCACTGTTTTAGTTTTAAAAAACTCTAAAAACTTCAATGCGTTTTGGTTCATTTTTTCATAATATAGCCAGAAAAAAGGGAAATTTCAATTACAAATAGTAAAAAAACTACTGAAGATAGAAATACAGTTCGAATTTTCCTGAGTACAAAAACTATTAGACAATCTACATTCCAATTTTCATATCATTTGGGCATTCCAATAATAAGTGAGTATTTCGTTTGTCAGTGCACCTCAAATTTTTCAAAGTCGAGCAGAATTTTCTTTGCATAAAAAGTGGTGTTCACTAAAGTTTACATAATATATTCTTTATTAGAGGTAGATTTTAGATGTGCTGCTTGTTTAAAAGAGGGATAAATTATCTTTCCAACCATACTAAATATTAAATCATAGCATAAACTTTAGAAAAACTGTGCTAATTTGAAAATGACTAAAAATTGTAAAAAACACTGCGGGACAGCATGTTTGAATTAATGCATTTGGCCGGGAGTGAAAGAGTTATATGTTTCTGGAGAGTTTTGACAGAAGTTACAGTTGTGAGAATCTTTAAGGCAGTGGTTCCCAACCTTTTTCCACCCACGTACCATTTCGAGGTTTTATGCAGTGCTCGCGTACCACCTACATAAGTTACGCGAGCCGAAGTCGGTCAAAATAATGTTTCCACCATATATGACGTCATAATCACGTATTTGATCCATGTGAGTTGTAATAACAAATTCTAATTAACTAGACGTTATCAGCCAGGGTTGATGGGATGCATGGAACTGTTATAAGAAGAACAACATAATGAAACTAGAGAGTGTCAACCACGTGTTAACCACCACTATTTGTAAAACACATGTTGTATACCCTATATTCATGCTACAGGGTCCCTAACCACAAATTGTATTTTATACACTGAGTATGTAGTTTGTTTCTGCAAGCATAAACGCATGGGTACCATAGTTAACAGACCAAACTTAATTTACATTTTTAGTTGAATAAAGAATAAACGTTTCAAATTTACGAACATTTTACCACAAATGTTTTAAATTACGCCCGGCCCGATGGTCTAGCGGTTAAGTGCGTCGCCTTTCAATCGAAAGGTTGCAGGTGCGAAACTGGTCGCTATCTAGTCGGTTGTGTCCTTGGGCAAGGCACTTTACGGACATTGCCTGAACCCAGCGGATTAATGGGTTCTACCAAATTGAAGGAACATGTCTATCACATACAACACACTGCAATAGCTCCGGTAACCCGACGATGGGCGCGAGGTGATCTGACGATTTCCCGTGTGATAACCCCTGGGGTTTTCCCATTCACGGGGATAAACATGAATATCCTATCCTATCCTATCCTAAATTATAGCTTGTTTTCAAGCGCTGTAGTAAAATAAGGCTAAATTTCCAAAACGGCCCGATTTAGTTTTTCATGATTTCAGGGAATCCCCCTGGGTTTGGTAGATAAGTTTCTGTTTTTACATAAGTGAGTCATTTAATGTAGCAATTCTTAAAGTTTTAATCTGATTTGTCGACTTCTTGTTGAAGATGTCATTGCGATATGGCATGTCTGCCACAATCAAAATTTAGGAACATATCTTTGTTTTCATGTAAATTAACCTAATTAAATGTTTTCTTTTTTTAATTGGCACAAAGTGTCTAATGTTTTAACATTTTACCGAATTTTATTAAAATTACAGCAGCCGTTCAAGTGCTATGCCCAAAAAATCTAATTTTTTAGAAAAAAAATGTTTTGGTTTTTAACGTCTCAGGGGAATTTCCCTAGATTCATTACCCAAAATTTTGGTTTCTGCTTATCTAGATTATGTTCTGTTACAAATGTCAAATTTTTATTGCGATTTCATTACTCCTTTTGCTAGATTTCGGGGCAACATGGCATGCTTGTCACAATCATAATTAGAGAATAAAATCCGATTTTTAGGGTATTTCCCTGGGTAATTTTTTTTATTTCTTTTAAGTGTTAAATCAGTGACTAATGCACTTACATTCCACCAAATCTGATTCAAATTGTATCGGTCGTTCAAGCGCTATGTCCAAAAAAAGCTATTTTTTTAGAAAAAAATACCGTTTTGGTTTTAACGTCCCAGGAAAATTCCCCTAGATTTATCACCCAAAATTTTAATTTCTGCATATCTAGACCATGTTGTCCAACAAATCACCGAGTTTCATTGCGATTTCATTAACCCTTCTGGTAGATGTCGGGGCGACATAGCATGCCTGTCACAATTATCATTTAACAGCAAAAGTTTAATTTTTAGGTTATTTCCCTAGGTAATTTTTTTATTTCTTTTAGTGTTAAATCAGTGACAAGTGCACTAACATTCCACCAAATTTGATTCAAATTAAAGCAGCCGTTCAAGCGCTATGGCCTAAAAAGCTAATTTTTTTTTAAAAAATGACCGTTTTGGTTTTTAACGTCCAAGGGGAATTCCCCTAAATTTTTTACCCAAAATTTTGGTTTCTGCATATCTAGGCCATGTTGTCTAAAAAATCACCAAGTTTCTTTCCGATTACATTATTCCTTCTGGTAGATGTCGGGGCGCCATAGCATGCCTGTCACAATTATCATTTAACAGCAAAAGTTTAATTTTTAGGTTATTTCCCTAGGTAATTTTTTTATTTCTTTTAAGTGTTAAATCAGTGACTAGTGCACTAACATTCCACCAAACTTGATTCAAATTGGAGCAGCCGTTCAAGCGCTATGGCCTAAAAAGCTAATTTGTTAGAAAGAAATGACCGTTTTGGCTTTTAACGTCCAAGGGGAATTCCCCTAAATTTATTATCCAAAATTTTGGTTTCTGCATATCTAGGCCATGTTGTCTATAAAATCACCAAGTTTCATTGCGATTCCATTATTCCTTCTGGTAGATGTCGGGGCGCCATGCCATGCCTGTCAAGCGTTTGACGAAAAAAAAAAAAGAAAAAAAGAAAAAAAAAAGAAAAAGAAAAAAAAAACGGACAAAAACAATATGTGTCCCATTTTTTCAAATGGGACCCATAATAACAACAAACAACAAAAGTCAATTTCTTTAATGCGATGGCTGCATTTGTTTTGTTTTTTTCACTAGCTGGTCGATGCGTGGCATACGTTTGCTCACAGCGCATCGAAAGTCATGCATGGGCGCAACAAGTCGGTTTCGTTTCTTCGAATTGATAGTCATCAAGGATGAAAATCCTTGCTCGCACTTCCACGTAGAAGGGAAAATTAGCAGCTGGGGATAGGATAGGATATTCATCTTTATTCCCGTGAATGGGAAAACCAAGGGGGTTAAGACACGGGCAATCGTCAGATCACCTCGCGCCCATCGTCGGGTTACCGGAGCTATTGCAGTGTGTTGTATATGATAGACACGTTCCTTCAATTTGGTAGAACCCATTAATACGCTGGGTTCAGGCAATGTCCGTAAAGTGCCTTGCCCAAGGACACAACCGACTAGCTAACGACCAGTTTCGCACCTTCAACCTTTCGATTGAAAGGCGACGCACTTAACCGTAAGACCACCGGGCCGCTATTATTTTCCAAATGGGACCCATTACTAAGATTAATAAAACACAATCTCTCTCAATGATCTGAGTCAAATCTGTTGTTTTGTGTAAACCATTCCTTAGTTTATTGCGTTGCCTCCGATTATTTATAATGATTACTCCCCCACGCCCTCGACATTCCTACATTCCCCGCGCCAGCTAACTGTGTATACCTCGTGTTTGTTTGCCTGTGTAATTCAGTTGGTACTCGACAAAATCAGAATACAACATGGTGTCAGAAGTGGTAAATTAAATATTGTTAAAGTTTATAGAAGTATAAAAAGATGGCAAATTTTCAAGTAGCTACTCCAGAAGGGTTTGATTTAAAAAAAACAGAAAGTTGGCAACAATGGCCAAACGTTTCGAACGTTTTCGCGTTGCTTCGGGGCTTGTTTCCAAGTCTAATGTGCTACAAGTAACCACCTTAATCTGTTGTATGGGGGGGAAAACAGAAGAAATATTTACAGCACTTGGATTAAATGAAGAAGAAGCAAAAAATTTGCAAAAGTAAAAGCAAAATTTGATCAATACTTCAACGTGCGACAAAAGTTAATATTCGAGCGATCACAATTCAACAAGAGAAATCAACGTCCAGGTGAACCTATCGACTAATATATAACGTGCTTATACTCAATGAGCGAACATTTAGAGTACAGTGAGCTTAAAGACGAATTACTACGTGATAGACTAGTGATTGGAATAACGGATAAAGGACTGTGACAAAAATTCCAAATGGATCCAGAATTAACACTTAAAAAAACTATAGATACTGCACGGCAAACCGAAAGGGTTAAAATTCAACAACGGACACTGCTGAACGCAAACGAAGAACCGATTGAAGAGGAACTGGTAGGAGCCGCTAGAGCAAAATACCAAACAAACAAATTAACAGAACGAAGAGAGAAAACCTGCGATAGATGCGGATGGCAACAGCACCTCAACCAAGATAAGTGTCCCGTCCTAAATATTAAATGCTACAAGTGTTCCAAAATTGGACATTTTGCGAGACGTTGTCGTACGAAATATGTAGGTGAAGTCTTTACATGTGAGTACGATGTTGATAATAACGGTGAAAGTAAAATCTTTAACTCTTTGAGTAGTGCGTATGTGGGCACTTCATTTACCTTGACATGTCGAGATAAGTGGATGACAGATGTTGGGATTTTAAACCGTAAGATTTTATTTAAAATCGACACGGGAGCAGACGTTAGTATCTTACCTTTCACTATTTATAAAAAGTTAACAAAACTTTGACTGGAAAAGAGCGACCGACGTCTCATAGGTCCAGACGGCAAAATCGTAAAAGTTTTGGGTATGATTCCGTCATGTCGTATTTCTATTAACGGGCGTGTCAGCACACAAGCGTTGTATGTAACAAAAGGCGGAAAACAACCATTGCTTGGAAAACCTACAATTGAGGCCTTAAAGTTACTAAGGTAGGTTAGTAAAGTAAATGTAGGTCTACCATTGGCCAGATGGAATCAGAGCTACCCGAAGCTGTTTGGTAGTTTAGGTAAATTACCTGGTGAATATAACATTGAAATAAGTAAGGACGCCACGCCAAAGTCTGAACTCGAAGAAATGACGAAGGGAAATATAATAACGCAAGTAAAGCGACCAACAGACTGGTGCGCCGGAATGCTAGTTGTACATAACAAAGATGGCAACATTCGCATATGTGTTGATTTCACGCAACTTAACAAAAGCGTAAAACGGGAGCGGTATCTTCTACCTTACGTAGATAAGGTATTGGGCCAATTGGCAGGCTCGAAAGTTTTCTAGATGCAAAATCTGGTTTCTGGCAGATTAAGCTCACTAATCAATCACGATTGTTTAAAACGTTTATGACACCGTTTGAAATATTTTGTTTTAACAGGCTTTCAATCTAAAATGTCGGAGATTCTCTGTGTAGAGGAAGGGGTCGTTTGCGAAATAGACGATATTCTGGTTCACGGTCGAAATCAAAAAGAACACGATTGGCGTATCTGTAAATTTTCATGCAATCAAGTTAAATTCGTCGGACACATCATAGATGCAAATGGTATACGAGCAGGCCCCGACAAAATTAAATCAATTGTGGAGATGAAAGAGCCCAGAAACGTCACCGAACTTCGTCGATTCTTGGGAATGGTAAACCAACTAGGTAAATTCACTTCCCCTCTAGCCGACTCGTCGAAAGCTCTTAGAGAGCAGCTAGTCAAAAGTAAGGTTTGGGTTTGGGACGAGCGGCAGCAACGTGCGTTTGACGGGCGTTAACCAAATGTGTGCTTCAAATAGAGTTATAGCGTTTTACGACTGTAATCGTGAAACGATAGTTTCTGCAGATGCTTTGTCCTACGGTCTTGGAGCAGTGCTGTTGCAGAAACATGGTGGAACTTGGAAACCGGTGGCATATGCTTCCCGCTCAATGAACCTGACGAACAGCGGTACGCTCAAATTAAAAAGGAAGCTCTGGCGGTAACATGGGCATGTGAACGGTTTTTAGTATACGTTTTAGGATTAAAGTTTACCGTGCACACCGATCATAAGCCACTTGTATCGCTACTTGGGTCTTAAATATTAAGCGATTTACCTCCACGAATATTAAGGTTCCGATAAAGCTTGATGCGATTCCGCTACTACGTGGTACATGTACCTGGAAAACAACTGACCGTAGCGGATACCCTATCCCGAGCTCCACTACCTGATGAGCCAAACTCTAGTAATGCCACAGAAAGTTTGATGTCTATTGTCGACGCGATAACGGAGTCAAACCGAAGGATCGAAGAAATTAAACAAAGTGTGGCCAAGGATCCAGTTTGTAGTCAAATTATTTCATTTTGTAAAACTAAGTAGCCACGGAGGTCTAAACTTAAAGAACCCTTACAGTTATATTACCCTTACAGACATCTTCTGTCGGAAAAATGGTATTCTGCTATACGGAAGCAGACTGGTGATCCCAACGGCTATGCGAGACGAGGTGTTGAGAAGACTACATGAAGGGCACATCGGAATCACAAAATGTCGAGCTAAAGCGAGAGAGTCGGTTAAACAGACGGGTGAAATAATTGCCAATTGCGAGTACTGTGCAAAATTTTCTAACCATCGTTTTGAACCTTTACAACCGATACCCAAACCAACAAGGCCCTGGCAAAAATTGGGGACCGATCCATTTGATCATAAGGGTGAAACTTATCTATTGGTTGTAGATTACTTTTCACGATGGATTGAGGTAGAATTGCTATACAGCACAACAACAGTAAAAGTTGTAAAACTAATTAAATTCAGGTCTATGAGGTTCGGCGTCCCAGATACTATAGCATCTGATAATGGGCCCCAGTATGCTTCTCAAGAATTTAAAGATTTCCCAAACCTATATAAAATAACCCACCTAACATCCAGTCCGATGTTACCTCAGAACAATGGCGAATCTGAAAGAGCGGTTCAAACTGTTAAACACCTTTTACACATGTCCAACAATTTGTCGAGAGGCCTATCGAACGGCGCCATTAATTAACGGATTTTCTCCTTCGCAGTTATTAATGGGAAGAAGACTTCAGACGGCGGTTCCAATAAGTCGTCAAATGTTGGTACCGAGGTGGCCAAATTTCAACAGTCTGAAGAAACTAGAGGATAGTGCGCAACATCGACAAAGGAGAAAAAATGACAGGA
This sequence comes from Ciona savignyi, assembly GCA_000149265.1. NCBI lineage: Eukaryota > Metazoa > Chordata > Ascidiacea > Phlebobranchia > Cionidae > Ciona > Ciona savignyi. The sequence goes on from CH003049.1 coordinate 511,030, forward strand.
GGCATGGAGTTAGGACTTTGCCGAGCCTTCATGTCGGCGACCGCGTAATTATCCGCGACAACCGAAAAGGAGAAGTGAAAAGTACGCACCGGTTGCCACGGTCGTACATAATCGGCACATCCGGAGGAGGGATGTTCCGCAGAAACCGAAACTTAATAAATGTGTTGCCTAGGACAACGGTCGAACAAACGAATTCGCAACTGACCCTGCCTGCAACTCCACGAAGGTCCAGACGAACTATTCGGCCACGAATAATGTTTAGTCCTTTGTTTATTTCTACTGTTTGTTTATTTTATAATTATTTTTCTTTTATATAACTTGAAGGGGAGATGTTGTATTGTGTAATCCATTCCTTAGTTTATTGCGTTGCCTTCGACTATTTATAATGACTACTCCTCCAACGCCCTCGACATTCCTACATACCCCGCGCCAGCTAATTATGTATACCTCGTGTTTGTTTGCCTGTGTAAGTCCGTTGGTACTCAACAAAATCCGAATACAACAAAATCGAAATGAAATAACTAGCCAAAGTCATTGGAAAGAATAAAACGCATGACAGATTTTGTGGCGAATTAAATAAAGAGGACTAAATAATAAAATAGGATCACCACACATAAATATAGACTAATATCATATTTACGCTTGGCTGTACGGTTTACTGCGTTTTGCCTGCCTGAAGAACAAAATACAAAACGCTGGCGGCCGATTCTTTTATTCCGACTGTATTTAGCCGAATATATCACTCAGAAATCGCCAAAGGGTACTTCGCGTTAAATTTCCCGTTTCGCAGGATTAGTTGTACGTACATTGATTTTATTAATTATCATTAGCGAAAAATCGTCAGCTTCTTAACTAACAGTTCTGCTAGCTTTTATGCTTGCAAAATGCTTGTTTGCAAAAAGCGTACTAGCCGATAGGATAGAATATTCATGTTTATCCACGTGAGAAGGAAAACCAATGAGGTTATCACACGGACAATCGTCAGATTACCTCTCGCCCACCGTCAGGTTACCGGAGCTATTTTAGTGTGTTGTGTATGATTCATACGTTAGCTAGACTGTCAGTTTATAGTCAAAATACCAGTTGTCTTTACACTTAAATAGTAAGCTAATAATGTGATTATTATTAATATTATTAATACACAGATAAAAAAGTAGGTCACGAATTTTGAAATGATCAAGGCTGCAGTACTTTTAGCAGTATTTGCGTTATTAAATACGGGTTTGTTATGTATTTGCTGTATGTTTTATTTGTATGTTTATCATTGTTGATATTAAAATTAAACAATTTTTAATGCACATAAATACAACTTCGACAACTTGCATCAAAACGAGAAATAAAACGGTCTTAGTAACGAGGCAAACATTGCTTCAAAACTTATCCCAATTAAAAATTCCTAAATGTGGTGGATTGCTTTGTTTAAACGCCCCATATTATGAATTATACACAATTATGGATCAAAACTTAGCTCGTCGGTATAAACTACTTTTCTACATTTAGTATCACACCAGTAAAACAGGGTTAGCATTTCGTTTTTTGTTATTCACCTTTAAACTCCAAGCATCAGCTAAAATAAACATTGGCTTAAAAGAGACTTTATGTTTCGATTGCTTACACAGGTCTTGCATTCTTACAGCTCAATAACCTCCGTCTGATTAGTCTGGTGGATTAGTCTTTCAACCAAAGGGTTGCAAATTCGAAACTGATCACCAGATAGTATTTTGTGTCCTTGAGCAAGCCACTTAACGTACATTGCCTGAACCCAGCGGATTAAGGGTTTTACTAAACTGAAGGAAGGTGTTAATCATACACAACACACTGCAGGAGGTCCGGTGGGCGCGAGGTGATCTGACGATTACTCCTGTATTACGAAGATATACATAAATATTCTATCCTCTTATCCTGCAGGGAAATTGAGTCAGAGATGTCCACCACGGTCAGCGAATCCAGGACGGCAGTGTAAGAAACCCTGCACCATAGACTCACAGTGTAGAGGGGGTTTAAAGAGATGCAGATGCGACAATGTCTGCGGGATGTCATGTTTTAACCCAAGTAAGTTAATACTTAGGAAATAAACCCACTGCGGATAAAAGGTAAAGACGATTACCGGTGTCGATTTAAAACGACTGTTGTTGACCGATTAGATTTATGAGTTAGTGCCGCACCGAAGGGTTGTATGTTTCACAAGAAACGGCTATATCACACGCAACACGTTTCACTAGTCACCTGACAATGAGTGCGAGTTGAACTAATAGCCCTACTAACCTTACTTACCAAAATTGAAACAATGTGTGAATTACACAACACACTGCAATAGCTCCGGTAACCCGACGATGGGCGCGTAAGTAATCTGACGATTGCCTAACGTCCTTGGTTTTTCCATTCACGGGAACAACAAATATCCTATCCTATCCTATCCTAATACATAACACAACGCAATACCCCCAAGTTCACAACGGCTGTGACGAGATTATTTTACAATCAACTGTGTGTTAACTCTAACATTAAATGATAACATTTTTCCAACATTTACGGGGATAAAACAAGAAAATCCTTATTAGGCATCCCAGTGGGCTACCAAAATTATTTTAATGTCTTTTAAATATTAAGATCTTGTTTGCCGAGACCCAGAGCCATTTTCCAATGGTCAAATAACTGGAGAGCGCACATACGGGCAGGCCATCACCTATTCCTGTGACGTCGGTTATAACTTGAAAATAAAAAGAACATGTCAATCAGACAAGAACTGGAGCGATTTCCAAATAAAATGCGATCGTAAGTATTTGCTAACTTTCTGAGTATTTGCTAACTTCGTGAGTATTTGCTAACTTCGTAAGTATTTGCTAACTTCGTGAGTATTTGCTAACTTCGTGAGTATTTGCTAACTTCAGGAGTATATGCTAACTTCGTGAGTATTCGCTAACTTCGTGAGTATTTGCTAACTTCGTGAGTATTTGCTAACTTCGTGAGTACTTGCTAAAATCGTGAGTATTTGCTAACTTCGTGAAAATTTGCTAAAATCGTGAGTCTTTGCTAGAATCGTGAGTATTTGCTAACTTCGTGAGTATTTGCTAAGCTCAGGAGTATATGCTAACTTTATGAGTATTTGCTAACTTCGTGAGTATTTGCTAAAATCATGAGTATTTGCTATCATCGTGATTATTTTCGTGAGTGCGCCGGGAATGCTCGTATCAACCTTGATATAAGCTCTACTCTACAAAGTCCCAATTACATTTGTAGACAAAGCAACCTGGATAACAGCTCCATTATTCCGTTAGGTATGAAGTGTTTACAAAGAAACGTCGCAAATGCACAATCATCACCGAACTTCGGAAGATATGACTACGGATCAACTGTTCGATACACTTGCATCGATGGTTATCGACTGGTCGGTCAACGTGATGTACGATGTGTTGGAGAGAATACTTGGTCTGCAGATCCACCAGTTTGTCAAAGTTAGTCAACATTTTGCAGACAAATATGCATATTTTTAGAGTATTTGCATTCCAAGTTTGTAGTTTTGAATACAACTTCTGTCAATTGCTATTGAATTTATTGTCATGGAAATCAACATTGTACAGTTCTTAATTTTTTAAAACTTGTATATATAAACTCTACTATGCAATGCAAACTTCGAATTACTTTTGTAGACGAAAGAACGTGGAAATGAGCTTCATCTTACACTGTGATAGATTATATTTGTACACCACACAGCCTGTGTATAAGTTAGGATAGTAGGATAGGATAATTATGTTTATTCACGTGAATGGGAAAACCAAGGGGGTTTACACACGGGCAATCGTCAGATCACCTCGCGACCATCGTCGGATTACCGAAGCTATTGCAATGTGTTGTATATGATAGACACGTTTCTTCAATCTGGTAGAACCCATTGATCTGCTGGGTTCAGGCAATGTCCGTAAAGTTCCTTGCCCAAGGACACAACCGACTAGCTAGCGACCAGTTTCGTATCTACAACCTTTCGATTGAAAGGCGACGCACTTAATCGCTAGACCAACAGGCCGCACAAGTTCCATTCTGCAAACTCCCAACTATATTTGTACACAAAGCAACCTGGATAAATGCTCCGCTATTTCCAACAGGAATGAAGTGTGCACCAAGAAATGTCGCAAATGCCCGAGCATTGCCAAACTTTGGAAGATATGACTTCGAATCAACTGTTCGATACACTTGCACCGATGGTTATCGACTGGTCGGTGAACGTGATGTACGATGTGTTGGAGAGAATACTTGGTCTGCAGATCCACCAATTTGTGAAAGTAAGCCAACATTTGCAGACAAAAATGTATATTTTTAGAGTATCAGTTAAATTACAAGTTTGTAGTTTCGAATACAAATTCTGTCAACTGCTATTGGATTTATTGTCATGTAAATTAACAAAACATTACACTGAGTTCTTTATGTTTTGACATGTTTATATATAAGTTTTACTTTGCAAATTAAAAATCATTTTTCTACACAAAACTATCTGGATATAAGCTCCATCTTACACTGTCCTAATCACATATGTACACCAAACAACCTGTGTATAAGCGCTACTTTGCAAACACCTTATTACATTTGTACACAAAGTAGCCTAGATAAAAGTCCTTTTAGGAATGAACTGTACTGGGAGAAATGTCCCAAATGCACGAGCATCACCGGACTTTGAAAGACACGACTTCGGATCAACTGTTCGATATACTTGCGCCGAAGGTTATCGACTGGTCGGTCAACGTGATGTACAATGTGTTGGAGAGAATACTTGGTCTGCAGATCCACCAGTTTGTGAAAAGTAAGTTAACATTTTCCAGACAAAAACTGTATATTTTGATATTAGTTGGATTTACAAGTTTGTATTTTCGAATATTCTGTGAACTATACTATAGGATTTATTGTTGTGGGAATCAACTAAACATTTAACAGAATTTTGTTTCAGCTTTAATAGAATCTATTAATTTATTTGGTTCAGGCATTAAACGCTAAGTATTTTTTATGGACACAAGCAAGTAGGTCTGCCACCCTTTGGCTAAAAGCAGCTAACGGCGCCTTTATAAAAACAACCGTTCAGCCAGCGAGTGGTTTGGATTGTACAACCTTTTGGTTGCATGCAGATATATACCAATTAATGGTTCTGACTAGTTATAATATCCTTTAAATATTTCCCTTGGGGGGTTGTGTAAATTAATTGTCAACTTGCCACAGGGATCCAGTGCCAAATACGAGCTGTCGCAAATGCTAGTACCCTTCCTGAGGGGCAATCCGTATGGTACAGTGGAGACAATGTGACTTATGAGTGTTTTGTCGGGTACCTAATGGTGGGGAGTGCTTTATCTACATGCCGTGATGATACTACATGGTCAACCTCCAAACCAGTATGCTTGAGTAAGTGGAAAGGTTAAAGGTTTAATTCTAAACTAAACCATCATTCAAATAATGCCTTTATATTGTCACATAAAAGATTGCTTCAGTGTTTAAGCAAAATTTAATTTTTTTAACACAAATGGAAAATAAATCTGTAGGCTGTTTCCTTTCACAGGTTGCTAAGAGAACATCTACCGAATGTGGTAAATTAATAGGCCTTGCTCAAATTCAAGGAACGTTTAAAGACAATACACCGAAATAACTTTCAGAATTTCAATTATCCACAGGAACCCCTTGCAACAAAACAGATGTGCCAAACTCCATTATATTTCCAAACAAGGATGTATTTCAGCCAGGAGAATATGTGGCGTATTCGTGTCTGCCAGGATATACACTGACGGGGCGGAATTCCACACGGTGTCTGCCAAATGGCCAATGGACTGGATCCAGGCCAGAGTGCCAAAGTAAGTATTAAGTATGTACGGTCGTGTGGCCAAATGGATAACGTGACCAATCCATATACCGACTCTTATACATAAAAAACGGTCTTAGTGACGAGTCCATTATGGATTCGAAACATGGCTAAAAAAAAAGAGTGCCGAAGTAAGATGTTTTTGATTTACCGATTATAAATCAATAAAAATCACAGAGCAATATGTATTTGTTTACGAATTGCCCCCGATTTCATAAGAGTTGTCCGACCAAAATTGGCGTGGTTGGGGTTATTCTTTTGCCTTTTAGCTGATAGGTTGCAAGTTTAAAACTGGTAACCAGTTAGTGGGATTGTGCTTTTTTATTTTATACTAAAATAAAAGTTACATCTTCATCATAAACAACATCAGATTGTTAAGTTTTTTCTCAATTTACTACTCTAATCTGATCCTATATTTTTCACGAACGGAAATCTAATTTTAGCCAAAATTAGTGAAATTCACATATTTCAAAGTATCACTGCTAATATCAAATATTTCTTTTTTATTCAGTATACACAATATATTTGGATTGGATATTCATGTTTATACCCGTGAATGGGAAAACCAAGGTGTTAACACACGGGCAATCGTCAGATCACCTCGCGCCCATCGTCGGGTTACTGGAGCTATTGCAGTGTGTCGTGTATGATTCACACGTTCCTTCAATTTAGTATAACCCATTAATCCGCTGGATCCGGGCAATGTTCATTAAGTGCCTTTCCCTATGACACAACCGACTAGCTCGCGACTAGTTTTGAACCTACAACCTTTCGGTGGAAAGGCGTCGCACTAAACCGTCAGACTAACCGGTGACCACTTGAAGTGATATTACGTCACGTCCCTCTCCTTAGTTCTCGTGTGTTTTAGTAATAATCGTTTCGCCTTCATCCTTAGTTAATCAACGCGCGTTTCGTTGCTATTTAGGTCCTTGTGTTTTGCCCTTGCTTTGCCAGTTACCGTTATGTTGTGCTGTGTTTGTTTTAAACTAGGTTTTCCATTATTGCAGAAATAGCCTGCTTATTAACGTTGAATAAAGCTAAGTTAATCGACTTCTGTTGTCGTTTTCCGTTAGCGTCTCAGTTTTCTCCGTAGACTAACCGGTGACCACTGTATCAAAAATTAATTACATTGTGAATATTAAACAGTTTAGGCTTAAAACTATATATGACATAAGCATGTTTGGACTCATGGTGTGGGTTAATGGCGCATATTTTATAATCACATGGATAAAACGTTAATTCTATACATCACACAATATTTGATTTATATTGAAATTTGGTAAAGAGATTTTTTTAATTTTTGCTTATTGAACTTTTTCCTTTCAGAAATGCGCTGTCCGAATCTTGTTGTAAATAATGGGGGAGTGAGCCCTGTTACTCATGTTTGGGAATTTGGAGACACAGCAACGATTACTTGCGATGACGGACACCGACTAGCTGGTTCTGGGCAGGTTATAAATTGCCAAGCAAACGGGGAATGGGATGGTGCACCTACTTGTGAAGGTAGGATAGAATAAGATGTTTATGTCTATTCTCATGATTGAAAAACACAAGGGTAGTTATTAAATGGGCAATCGTCACAGTCAGCTCAAAGCTTGTGAGATCGAAACGAGCTGTTAGCAAAATGATTTAATCCTACAGCAGGATGCTTATCAGGCATCTACTCTACCCAGTGGATGTGTTGTACTAAAACTATGGGATGTTTTAATAATACACAACACACTGCAATATCTTTGGTAACCAGTTAGTAGGTGCACGGTACTGTGTTATAACTTTTCTTTATTTTCCCATTTATGAAGATAAAACAGAAGTTTCTTTTCCTAATATTCTTTATTATCTCCACAGCTATCACGTGTCCAGATTGTAATGTTGCCAACGCTGTAAAATCGCTTAACCAGGTAATATGGCATGTGAACGATGTGGTCTCATTCGTGTGTGAGGAGGGTTATCGCCTTGAAGGCCAAGCTGCATCAACATGCTTGGAAAACGGACAATGGTCTGCTGCACTTCCACAATGCATTGGTTCGTTGTTTTTTTTAAATTATTCATTTCCATTTGTTAAAGCCCTTTCATGTTTCTGTAAATCTTCTGGTAATTCTTCCTTAAAAGGCAAATGTGCATTTAACCTGTTTTGATCATAGGATTTACTTCAGCTATTTTTATATAATTAATACAATGGATACTTTGGTTTGGTATTTTTACCCTATTTTACGGCCAAGTTAAAGCGATTTTCGGTGAGTGTCTTTTCGATAACCAACCACCTAGTTACTTTGGAATGCTCTAAGCCAAAATACCTAGAATATACATGAGAATCTCAATCATACATACAATTCAATTAATCTCAATCATAGATAATAGTGGCAAAGTAATTTAATGATTGCTCATATGAGAATGACCCTATGACTTTCCATTCGTGGGGATAAAGCATGAATGTTCTATGCTATTCAATCAGAAGAAATTATGAGCCAACAGCTGTGTAGTCGTTTTTATAATGGTGGGGGTGTCACAGCCAGTGGAAAATAATTCACATTGAAAATTTATCAACAATTGTTTGATATTACTTTTAAAGAAATCCAGGACCATTTATCACTACTGGTGTCCCAATTCTTTGGTGGCTAAAGATATTAGAGAGTGGTACATGCTTTTAATATGTTAAAAGCATTCTATTAATATAATATCCTAAAACCTTACGGGTTTGTACAAATATACTTAAAGTGAATTGTCCAAAAATATACAAGAACAACAAGACACATGTCACAATTGCCTTGGTTTTTAACTTAAACTGATTGGTCATTTTAGTATATGCCGGATTGGGCATTTACCTTCGGCTTCAAATTAATACGGGTTTGAAACTGGGCAACACTTACAGGAATGAAAGAGGGAAGGCGGGAAAGGGAAACTGCTCACTTAAATTACGGAAATTAATTTAAACACTGTCCCAAACACTAATCTCAATCCCAGAACTGACCTTTACTTCAACCCCATGTTTAAAACTAACACGAATGTCATAATCTTCATTTTAGTGTGCAGTTTTTTCCTCCTTCCCTCCTTCCCACTCTCCCTCCTTTTAGTTTTTCCCTTTGAAACATATGATTTCTATTTAGAGCGGGACGGTTGGAGGGATTGGTCGACATGGAGCAGATGTGATACCTCATGCGTGAAAACGTTTGAAATTCGACAACGAGTATGTTTACAAGCGGGAAAGATGTCCTGGACGGAATATTGAACGAAGACCTTGCCGTTCTTCATCTACCAGTGAGAGTTTTAAAACAATTAGCTATATTTTGCATTTCTTGAGATTATTGATTAACCGATCTTCGGTTAAAATTTTTCCTGTTAAAAAAAGAGAAAATATATATATTATTTTCCAGATTTCGGAGGAAAAACTTACACGGTGGTAGAAATGCGTCGTAATTTTAACGGAGCTCGACGGTTTTGTCAAAGCCAAGGTGGTGATCTCGCTACAATAAAGAACGATGATGTCAGAAACCATCTCTACGATGTCATTCGTGGTTACAGCAATGCATATCGGAATCAGTTTTTTTTCGGGTTATATCGGACACGGCATACAAATTGGAAATGGGTGGACAACACAGCAGCAGGAGACAGACACAATGAACTTTACCATTCCTGGAAGGGAGTTGAACCAACAAACGCTCGTGGAAATGAATTTTGTGCATCTTTTTTCACTTGGAATGGAGGATGGAACGATATTCCATGCCACATTTGTTTGTTTTTTATTTGCGAAAAAGGCAAGTATATTTAACACTACAACATCGACGATAACCATACTAGGATATGTAATCTAAGAATAATTAAAATGTATTAGAATATCCCTCAGTTTTTACATCCCTGGTTACATATATATACCATATTTATTCAATTTACTAAGGAAAGGATACAATATTTACTTTTTTTTTCTGTAAATGGAAAATGTAGAATGTTTTTACCACTGGGTTATTGAAGCTATTTCAGTGTGTTTTATATGATTAAAAAGTTTCTTCAATTTCAAGATAATAATCAACTGGTTTCATGCGATGTTTTAATGTCTTGACCAGACATAACTTACTAGCCACCAGTTTCGATTCTAAAAAACAAGCCAATCCTAGTAAACACTTCAATTTGACTTGCATTTTTATTTTTTTTATTAATTGAGTAATAATCTACACGATTACAATTCTTTTTTTGTCAATTCTGTGTTCCACAAAGTAGATTAAAATGGCAGTGTAAGTTCACAAAATCGTATAACAACTGAAGGAAGATTATAAGTCAACAAATGTTATTTGATAACCGATGCTAAAATGATCCGACTGAAACCAATTCTCAATAGAGTCGTCTATTAGTCAATTCCTGTAGTCAAATAGCACAACCTTTTCAGTCTTTAATTTTCTCACATTTATCATTTATGGTTGTTTAGTAAAACGTCCTATTTTGCAGCCCAAAAACAGATTGGGTATTTGCACAATCACGCTTAGCTTTATGCTATGTTCACAAATTGAATTTAGGTGATGAATTTATTCCTCTGATCATGTTTAGATGTCGAATGCACTCGGCCTAACACACCAGACGGGTTGTCGGTGAATGCCCCCTTAAGCATAGCTTCGTTTCGTGTTGGTTCTAGACTTGAATTCCGATGCATATCAGCTAATGAAAGACTTGTGGGGGAGCGGTCGGTTACTTGTTTAGCAGACGGAAGTTGGAATCATCCCACTCCTGAATGTGGTGAGTTTAGTTAGGATAGCATATTCATGTTTATCCCCGTGAATAGGAAAACCAAGGGGGTTAACACACCGGCAATATTCAGATCATTGCGCCCACCATCGGAAAACCGTAACTATTGCAGTGTGCTCTGTATGATTCACATGGTTCCTTTAAATTGGTAAAACCCATGAACCCTTTGGGTTCAGGCAATGTCCGTTAAGTGCCGTGCCCAAGGACACAACCGACTAGCTAGCAACCATTTTCGAACCTCCAACCCTTTAACTGGAAGATGACGCACTTATTTTTTGTCCATGGAGCCACGATACCCCCATTTGCGGTAATTATTTTTTAATTTTTCTCAGGTTTTAAAATAAAACCTGTGAATAAAAATAAATAAAAAAAGTTTTAGGTACTGTAAGGAAATTTATACTGAACGAGATATGTTAAGCAAAATTTTCATGTTTACCCTGTGAATGGGAAATCGCAAGGTTTTTTCACTTCACCCGGTCTTGGCCGGTTAAGTGCGTCGCCTTTCAATCAAAAAGTTGCAGGTGCGAAACTGGTCGCTGTCGAGTTGGTCGTGTCCTTGGCAAAGGCACTTTACTGCACATTGCCTGAACCCAGCGGATTCATGGGTTCTATAAATTGAAGGAACGTGGAATCCACCACAGTGGCG
>CH003049.1:522342-543077 GCA_000149265.1 Ciona savignyi
TACATTTGTAGAACAAAGCAACCTGGTTAACAGCTCCATTATTCCGTTAGGTATGAAGTGTTTACAAAGAAACGTCGCAAATGCACAATCATCACCGAACTTCGGAAGATATGACTACGGATCAACTGTTCGATACACTTGCACCGATGGTTATCGACTGGTCGGTCAACGTGATGTACGATGTGTTGGAGAGAATACTTGGTCTGCAGATCCACCAGTTTGTCAAAGTTAGTCAACATTTTGCAGACAAATATGCATATTTTTAGAGTATTTGCATTACAAGTTTGTAGTTTCGTTGCATTACAAGTTTGTAGTTTCGAATACAACTTCTGTCAATTGCTATTGAATTTATTGTCAAGGAAATCAACATTGTACAGTTCTTAATTTTTTAAAACATGTATATAAACTCTACTATGCAATGCAAACTTCGAATTACTTTTGTAGACGAAAGAACGTGGATATGAGCTTCATCTTACACTGTCCTAATTATATTTGTACACCACACAGCCTGTGTATAAGTTAGGATAGTAGGATAGGATAATTATGTTCATTCACGTGAATGGGAAAACCAAGGGGGGTTTACACACGGGCAATCGTCAGATCACCTCGCGACCATCGTCGGGTTACCGGAGCTATTGCAATGTGTTGTATATGATAGACACGTTTCTTCAATCTGGTAGAACCCATTGATCTGCTGGGTTCAGGCAATGTCCGTAAAGTTCCTTGCCCAAGGACACAACCGACTAGCTAGCGACCAGTTTCGTATCTGCAACCTTTCGATTGAAAGGCGACGCACTTAACCGCTAGACCAACCGACCGCACAAGTTCCATTCTGCAAACTCCCAATTATATTTGTTCACAAAGCAAGCTGGATAAATGCTCCGCTATTTCCTACAGGAATGAAGTGTGCTCCGAGAAATGTCGCAAATGCTCGAACATCACCGAACTTTCGGAAGATATGACTTCGGATCAACTGTTCGATACACTTGCACCGATGGTTATCCGACTGGTCGGTCAACGTGATGTACGATGTGTTGGAGAAAATACTTGGTCTGCAGATCCACCAGTTTGTGAAAGTTAGTCAACATTTTGCGAACAAATATGCATATTTTTAGAGTATTAGTTGCAATACAAGTTTGTAGTTTCGATAACAACTTCTTTTATCTGCTATTGGGATTTATTGTCATGGAAATCAACTAAACAATTAACAGAGCTCCTACTTTTTTGACATCTTTATATATAAGTTTTACTTTGCAAATTAAAAAATCATTTTTCTACACAAAACAACCTGGATATAAGCTCCATCTTACACTGTCCTATTTACGTGTGCACACCAAACAACCTGTGTATAAGCGCCACTCTGAAAACACTTAATTACATTTGTACACAAAGTAGCCTGTATAAAAGCTCCACAATTTCCCACAGAAATGAAATGTTTACAGAGAAACGTCGCAAATGCACAAGCATCACCGAACTTGGGAAGACATGACTTCGGATCAACTGTTCGATACACTTGCATCGATGGTTATCGACTGGTCGGTCAACGTGATGTACGATGTGTTGGAGAGAATACCTGGTCTGCAGATCCACCAGTTTGTGAAAGTAAGTTAACATTTTCCAGACAAAACTGTATATTTTTGATATTAATTGGATTTACAAGTTTGTATTTTCGAATATTCTGTGAACTATACTATAGGATTTATTGTTGTGGGAATCAACTAAACATTTAACAGAATTTTGTTTCAGCTTTAATAGAATCTATTAATTTATTTGGTTCAGACATTAAACGCTAAGTATTTTTTTTGGACACAAGCAAGTAGGCCTGCCACCCTTTGGCTAAAAGCAGCTAACGGCGCCTTTATAAAAACAACCGTTCAGCCAGCGAGTGGTTTGGATTGTACAACCTTTTGGTTGCATGCAGATATATACTAATTAATGTTTCTGACTAGTTATAATATCCTTTAAGTATTTCCCTTGGGGTTTCTGTGTAAATTAATTGTCAACTTGCCACAGGGATCCAGTGTCAAATACAAGCTGTCGCAAATGCTAGAACCCTTCCTGAGGGGCAATCCATGTGGTACAGTGGAGACAATGTGACTTATGAGTGTTTTGTCGGGGTACCTAATGGTGGGGAGTGCTTTATCTACATGCCGTGATGATACTACATGGTCAACCCCCAAACCAGTATGCTTGATTAAGTGGAAAGGTTAAAGGTTTAATTCTAAACTAAACCATCATTCAAATAATGCCTTTATATTGTCACATAAAAGATTGCTTCAGTGTTTAAGCAAAATTTAATTTTTTTAACACAAATGGAAAATAAATCTTAGGCTGTTTCCTTTCACAGGTTGCTAAGAGAACATCTACCGAATGTGGTAAATTAATAGGCCTTGCTCAAATTCAAGGAACGTTTAAAGACAATACACCGAAATAACTTTCAGAATTTCAATTATCCACAGGAACCCCTTGCAACAAAACAGATGTGCCAAACTCCATTATATTTCCAAACAAGGATGTATTTCAGCCAGGAGAATATGTGGTCGTATTCGTGTCTGCCAGGATATACACGTGACGGGGCGGAATTCCACACGGTGTCTGCCAAATGGCCAATGGACTGGATCCAGGCCAGAGTGCCAAAGTAAGTATTAAGTATGTACGGTCGTGTGGCCAAATGGATAACGTGACCAATCCATATACCGACTCTTATACATAAAAAACGGTCTTAGTGACGAGTCCATTATGGATTCGAAACATGGCTAAAAAAAAAGAGTGCCGAAGTAAGATGTTTTTGATTTACCGATTATAAATCAATAAAAATCACAGAGCAATATGTATTTGTTTACGAATTGCCCCCGATTTCATAAGAGTTGTCCGACCAAAATGGCGTGGTGGGTTATTCTTTTGCCTTTTAGCTGATAGGTTGCAAGTTTAAAACTGGTAACCAGTTAGTGGATTGTGCTTTATTATTTTATACTAAAATAAAAGTTACATCTTCATCATAAACAACATCAGATTGTTAAGTTTTTTCTCAATTTACTACTCTAATCTGATCCTATATTTTTCACGAACGGAAATCTAATTTTAGCCAAAATTAGTGAAATTCACATATTTCAAAGTATCACTGCTAATATCAAATATTTCTTTTTTATTCAGTATACACAATATATTTGGATTGGATATTCATGTTTATACCCGTGAATGGGAAAACCAAGGTGTTAACACACGGGCAATCGTCAGATCACCTCGCGCCCATCGTCGGGTTACTGGAGCTATTGCAGTGTGTCGTGTATGATTCACACGTTCCTTCAATTTAGTATAACCCATTAATCTGCTGGATCCGGGCAATGTTCATTAAGTGCCTTTCCCTATGACATAACCGACTAGCTCGCGACTAGTTTTGAACCTACAACCTTTCGGTGGAAAGGCGTCGCACTAAACCGTCAGACTAACCGGTGACCACTGTATCAAAAATTAATTACATTGTGAATATTAAACAGTTTAGGCTTAAAACTATATATGACATAAGCATGTTTGGACTCATGGTGTGGGTTAATGGCGCATATTTTATAATCACATGGATAAAACGTTAATTCTATACATCACACAATATTTGATTTATATTGAAATTTGGTAAAGAGATTTTTTTAATTTTTGCTTATTGAACTTTTTCCTTTCAGAAATGCGCTGTCCGAATCTTGTTGTAAATAATGGGGGAGTGAGCCCTGTTACTCATGTTTGGGAATTTGGAGACACAGCAACGATTACTTGCGATGACGGACACCGACTAGCTGGTTCTGGGCAGGTTATAAATTGCCAAGCAAACGGGGAAGTGGGATGGTGCACCTACTTGTGAAGGTAGGATAGAATAAGATGTTTATGTCTATTCTCATGATTGAAAAACACAGGGGTAGTTATTAAATGGGCAATCGTCACAGTCAGCTCAAAGCTTGTGAGATCGAAACGAGCTGTTAGCAAAATGATTTAATCCTACAGCAGGATGCTTATCAGGCATCTACTCTACCCAGTGGATGTGTTGTACTAAAACTATGGGATGTTTTAATAATACACAACACACTGCAATATCTTTGGTAACCAGTTAGTAGGTGCACGGTACTGTGTTATAACTTTTCTTTGTTTTCCCATTTATGAAGATAAAACAGAAGTTTCTTTTCCTAATATTCTTTATTATCTCCACAGCTATCACGTGTCCAGATTGTAATGTTGCCAACGCTGTAAAATCGCTTAACCAGGTAATATGGCATGTGAACGATGTGGTCTCATTCGTGTGTGAGCAGGGTTATCGCCTTGAAGGCCAAGCTGCATCAACATGCTTGGAAAACGGACAATGGTTCTGCTGCACTTCCCACAATGCATTGGTTCGTTGTTTTTTTTTAAATTATTCATTTCCATTTGTTAAAGCCCTTTCATGTTTCTGTAAATCTTCTGGTAATTCTTCCTTAAAAGGCAAATGTGCATTTAACCTGTTTTGATCATAGGATTTACTTCAGCTATTTTTATATAATTAATACAATGGATACTTTGGTTTGGTATTTTTACCCTATTTTACGGCCAAGTTAAAGCGATTTTCGGTGAGTGTCTTTTCGATAACCAACCACCTAGTTACTTTGGAATGCTCTAAGCCAAAATACCTAGAATATACATGAGAATCTCAATCATACATACAATTCAATTAATCTCAATCATAGATAATAGTGGCAAAGTAATTTAATGATTGCTCATATGAGAATGACCCTATGACTTTCCATTCGTGGGGATAAAGCATGAATGTTCTATGCTATTCAATCAGAAGAAATTATGAGCCAACAGCTGTGTAGTCGTTTTTATAATGGTGGGGGTGTCACAGCCAGTGGAAAATAATTCACAGTTGAAAATTTATCAACAATTGTTTGATATTACTTATTAAAGAAATCCAGGACCATTTATCACTACTGGTGTCCCAATTCTTTGGTGGCTAAAGATATTAGAGAGTGGTACATGCTTTTAATATGTTAAAAGCATTCTATTAATATAATATCCTAAAACCTTATGGGTTTGTACAAATATACTTAAAGTGAATTGTCCAAAAATATACAAGAACAACAAGACACATGTCACAATTGCCTTGGTTTTTAACTTAAACTGATTGGTCATTTTAGTATATGCCGGATTGGGCATTTACCTTCGGCTTCAAATTAATACGGGTTTGAAACTGGGCAACACTTACAGGAATGAAAGAGGGAAGGCGGGAAAGGGAAACTGCTCACTTAAATTACGGAAATTAATTTAAACACTGTCCCAAACACTAATCTCAATCCCAGAACTGACCTTTACTTCAACCCCATGTTTAAAACTAACACGAATGTCATAATCCTTCATTTTAGTGTGCAGTTTTTTCCTCCTTCCCTCCTTCCCACTCTCCCTCCTTTTAGTTTTTCCCTTTGAAACATATGATTTCTATTTAGAGCGGGACGGTTGGAGGGATTGGTCGACATGGAGCAGATGTGATACCTCATGCGTGAAAACGTTTGAAATTCGACAACGAGTATGTTTACAAGCGGGAAGATGTCCTGGACGGAATATTGAACGAAGACCTTGCCGTTCTTCATCTACCAGTGAGAGTTTTAAAACAATTAGCTATATTTTGCATTTCTTGAGATTATTGATTAACCGATCTTCGGTTAAAATTTTTCCTGTTAAAAAAAGAGAAAATATATATATTATTTTCCAGATTTCGGAGGAAAAACTTACACGGTGGTAGAAATGCGTCGTAATTTTAACGGAGCTCGACGGTTTTGTCAAAGCCAAGGTGGTGATCTTGCTACAATAAAGAACGCTGATGTCAAAAACCATCTGTACGATGTCATTCGTGGTTACACCAATGCATATCGGAATCAGTTTTTTTTCGGGTTATATAGGACACAGCATACAAATTGGAAATGGGTGGACAACACAGCAGCAGGAGACAGACATAATGGACTTTACCATTCCTGGAAGGGAGTTGAACCAAACAACGCTCTTGGATATGACTATTGTGGATCGTTTTTCACGTGGAATGGCGGATGGAACGATATTCCATGCGGCGTTTGTTTGTTTTTTATTTGCGAAAAAGGCAAGTATATTTAACACTACAACATCGACGATAACCATACTAGGATATGTAATCTAAGAATATCCCTCAGTTTTTACATCCCTGGTTACATATATATACCATATTTATTCAATTTACTAAGGAAAGGATTCAATATTTACTTTTTTTCTTCTGTAAATGGAAAATGTAGAATGATTTTACCACCGGGTTATTGAAGCTATTTCAGTGTGTTTTATTTGATTAAAAAGTTTCTTTAATTCCAAGATAATAATCAACTGGTTTCATGCGATTTAGAGTCTTGACCAGACATAAATGACTATAGCCACCAGTTTCGATCCTAAAAAAAATTAATCCTAGTAAACATTTCAATTTGACTTGCAATTAGTATTTTTTTATTAATTGAGTAATAATCTACACGATTACAATTCTTTTTTGTCAATTCTGTGTTCCACAAAGTAGCTTAAAAATGGCAGTGCAAGTTCACAAAATCGTATAGCAACTGAAGGAAGATTATAAGTCAACAAATGTTATTTGATAATCGATGCTAAAATGATCCGACTGAAACCAATTCTCAATGGAGTCGTCTATTAGTCAATTCCTGTAGTCAAATAGCACAACCTTTCCATTCGTTAATTTTCTCACATTTATCATTTATGGTTGTTTCGTAATACGTACTACTTTGCAGCCCAAAACAGCTTGGGTATTTGCACAATCACGCTTAGCTTTATGCTCTTTTTACAAACTAAATTTAGGTAATGAATTTATTCCTCTGATCATGTTTAGATGTCGAATGCACTCGACCTAACACACCAGACGGGTTGTCGGTGAACGCCCCATTAAGCGTAGCTTCGTTTCGTGTTGGTTCCAGACTTGAATTCCGATGCATATCAGCTAATGAAAGACTTGTGGGGGAGCGGTCGGTTACTTGTTTAGCAGACGGAAGTTGGAATCATCCCACTCCTGAATGTGGTGAGTTTAGTTAGGATAGCATATTCATGTTTATCCCTGTTAATAGGAAAACCAAGGGGGTTAACACACAGGCAATCGTCAAATTACCTAGCGCTTACCGCAGGGTTACCGAAGCTATTGCAGTGTGTTGTGAATAAGGATAGGATATTCATGTTTATCCCCAGGAATACGAAAATCAAGGGGGCTAAGGTTAACACACAGGCAATCGTCAGATTACCTCGCGCACACTGTCGGGAGTCTTGCTATTGCAGTTTGTTATATGTAATTAATATGTTCCTGCAATTTAGTAGAACTCATTAATCTGCTAGGTTTTGGCAATGTCCATTAAGTTCCTTGCCCAACGAAACAACCGGTTAGCTAGCGTCCAGTTTTGTATCCGGAACCCTGCGACTGAATAACAACGCATTTAACCACCAGACTAATATGACGGTCTATAAGATTGATTCTCACAAATCATCTAAGCAGGTTAAGTTAGGATAGATGTTTCAGTATCATTAATAGAAAAACAGTGGCATTATCGCATGGATCATCAGATTATCCTGCGCCTACTGGCGGTTTATGCTGTGTATTTTTGCATGGTAGCGATTGTATTCTGGAAATGTCCACTTCATGCCTTGACAAAGAAAACAACCAAAGAACAGTTTTGTAGAATTGACTAGCTAGCAAACATCTTTCTTGAAATACATGCTGCATATGATTCGGTTACCCCAACTATTATTCCACACACTGGTCGGAGTATAACTGGTAAAAACATTTCTACTTTGCAGTAAAACGGTGTCGACGCCCTCAAGCTCCATTATCACTCCAGCACGTCGATGCTTTACAAGATTTCCATGAAATTGGTGATGTGTTATCGTACGTGTGTTCCAATGCCAACGATCGGATGGAAGGAAGTGGCAACATCGTGTGTCAGGATAGCGGAGCCTGGACTTGCTTCCCAAATTGCGGTAATTGCTTATGACTGTTCGTGTAACTAGTGATAAAAAAAATGAAGATTAAAGGGTAGCATTAAATCATTTGTGCAGTGCTCATAAAATTGGGATTTAAAACATCAAATGTCAATAAAGTTTTAATTATTATCCAGTATCCGAAAGTGTAGTATTGGTTGTGTGTAAATCACGCAAATTATTTTTCCATTTCTCTTGCGAAACATTCATTCCCTTTGTTTTTAATTTAAGTATATCACCTCGAATTTAATCCATTTTGTGCCTTTTTCGGCTGATGTACACAAAAATTATCAATAAGCGAAGACACCATATTGTTTTGATATTTATTGGTGATTTTTTTATGTTTTATAACCACCCTTGTTTTCCACACCCCCAAAAATAAGTATCCTACTCAAGTTATTTTCAGGGGTAGCAATATTCGATATTACGCAGTGATCCGAGTTTTCGAAATCGGTTCTCTCTTGGCTTTGTAGCGATTAGGACGGTTTTTATTATGGATGTTTTATGTCAGTTATATGTTTGTAAATAATCGTAATTACTTTAAAGCAAAAACGTATTAAGCCCTATTAATTGGTCTTAACGAAAGGCAGTTAAGACAGCCTTCTTAGAAACCTTAAAAAATCTGTAACAACAATAATAACCTTTTATTAATTGCAATATTGTGTTTTATAACCTTGTTTGTTTCTTGGTATATTGCATTACATAAACTTGTCAATTTTTAATTTATTTTTTTAGATTTGACTTTATTTATAGCTTGTTGTATTTTCCACCAGTTAAACGATGTAACCCGCCTCCTCTAAATGACGGAATAGAAATCATCAACCTTTTTGCTATATACGAAGTAGGGTCGCTGGTAAATTTCCGTTGCGTTTCCGCTAACGAAGACGTAGTGGGTACCAACCCCATTCGTTGCCGTGCCGACCGTAGCTGGAGCCACAATACCCCAAGTTGCGGTAATTTTTTTTTCTCAGGTTTTAAAAAAAATGCCAAAAAAAGTTAAAAAAGTTGTTAGGTACTGTAAGGAAACTAATGCTGAACGAAATATGTTAAGCAAAATATTTATGTTTATCCTGTGAATGGGAAAACGCAAGATTATTTTAACATGGTTAATACTCATATTACAATACGCCTATCTGACTGAATGATCGAGCTATTAAATTTCACAAATAATGATTAAGATGATTCTACTGTTTTAATTCAATGTAATAATATACAGGGTTGGAGAGATATCCGCTAAAAGCCTCAACCAAAGTCCTGACCAACTAGCTAATGACCAGTTTTGATTTTACAACCATTGGGTTAAAAAGTAACACATTAACCCACAAAGCTATCTGATCTGTGAAGATATCCCTTCTATTCTCATAATTGTAACAACAAAGGTTAAAACATTACCTCTAGCCAACAGTATGGTTGACAATACCTATTGCATCATCTTGTATACTGTTTACGCTTAATCCAGTCCATTTCATATTAAAAGGACACAATCAATAACCCAGCCACTGGTTTTGATCCCGAAACCTTTTGTGTGATGCGGTTTACCACAAGTCAAACGTCTACACCATTTATATGTCTTTGAAAAAGGCAATTCACAGACACTACACCTTGGATAATGGGTTTTATTAAATTAAAGAAACATCCCAAAATCATACAGTGCACACTACAAACGGTTACCGGAGCTATTGCCGTGTGTTGTGTATGATTCACTTGTTCTTTCAATTTGGTAGAACCTATTAATCATTTAAACCTATTAAAAGGTTAGGCAATGTCCGTTAGTGCCTTGCCCAATGACACAACCGACTATCTAGCAGCCATATTTGTACCTGCAACCCTTTGGCTGAAAGGCGACGCACTAAACCACTAGACTAATCTGTAGGATAAAGCCTTTAATGTGATTTTCCAATCTAACAGAATGCAATGGTGTCACCATTTTTTTTCATTTTGTTTCAATAGTACGCCGGTGCATTGGACCTGTCCTTCCCTCTGGTGTAGCTCTGTCTAATGGCGGTAATATAGCCGCTGAATACCGTTCAGGACACATTTTAAGATTTGGGTGTTCCGATAGAAACGATGTGTTGCAGGGGCAATCAACACTAACATGTCAGGAAGATGGAACGTGGAACCACCAAGTTCCAATTTGTGGTGAGTTGGAGTCGTAGGTCGGTTATGGGTTTCAAATTTATGCGGATGTATGAAAAATTGGGATATTAATTTCGAATTTATACTGATTTTGGGGAAAATGTGTTTTTAATTTCGAATTTATACTGATGTATGGGATTATAGATTTCTTAATATTAAATTTATACCCATTTTTGGGAAAATGTGTTTTTAATTTCGAATTTATACTAATGTATGGGATTATAGATTTCTTAATATTAAATTTCGAATTTATACTGATGTATGGGATTATAGATTTCTTAATATTAAATTTATACCCATTTTTGGGAAAATGTGTTTTTAATTTCGAATTTATACTAATGTATGGGATTATAGATTTCTTAATATTAAATTTATACCCATTTTTGGGAAAATGTGTTTTTAATTTCGAATTTATACCGGTTTTTGGGAAAATGTATTTTTAATTTCGAATTTATACCAATTTTTGGGAAAATGTGTTTTTAACTTCGAATTTAGACAGATTTTTGGGAAATAGCGATTTTAATTTCGAATTTATACCGATTTTTGTGAAAATGTGTTTTTAATTTCGAATTTATACCAATTTTTGGGAAAATGGGTTTTTAACTTCGAATTTAGACAGATTTTTGGGAAATTGCGATTTTAATTTCGAATTTATAACGATTTTTGGGAAAACGTGTTTTTAATTTCGAATTTATACCAATTTTTGGGAAAATGGGTTTTAAATTTCGAATTTATAACAAATTTTGGGAAAATGTGTTTTTAATTTCGAATTTATACCAATTTTTGGGAAAATGGGTTTTTAATTTCAAATTTATACCGATTTTTGGGAAAATGTGTTTTTAATTTCGGATTTATACCAATTTTTGGGAGAATGGGTTTTTAAATTCGAATTTATACCGATTTTTGGGAAAATGTGTTTTTAATTTCGAATTTAGACAGATTTTTGGGAAATTGCGATTTTAATTTCGAATTTATACCGATTTTTGGGAAAATGTGTTTTTAAATTCGAATTTATACAATGTTTGGGAAAATGTTTTTTTCCTAATTTTAGCTTCATGTTTTATTCTCGAATACTCATAAAATACTGCAATAAAACAGTGCAATAGCTCCGGTAACCCGATGATGGGCGCGAGGTGATATGACGATTGCCCGTGTGTTAATCCCCTTGGTTTTCCCATACACAGGGATAAAGATGAATATCCTATCCTATCCTATCCTATCCTATCCTAATAAGGTTAACCCAAAATTTGTCACTGCTTATATAATACATTAACACCTCTACAAACTTCATCTCATCAGTCGTTTTTATTTATGTTATCATGGGCTGTTAAAGACTGATTACTGGTTTGAGTGCGGTTGAATTTGAGTGGATTTGGGATTTTTTTTTGGGCAATTTATTTAGAATTTTCCACTGCATGTTCAAACATATTAGCTAACACCTTTAAAGATTTAACTTGACTGTACATTTCCTTTCTATTCCATTGCAGCTTAACGCCAGTTTTAGGATAGAATATAGGATTTTTATGTTTATCCCCGTGAATGGGAAAACCAAGAGGGTTAACACACAGGCAATCGTCAGATTACCCCGCGCCCAACATCGGGTTACCGGAGCTATAGCAGTGCATTGTATATGACAGACACGCTCCTTCAATTTAGTAAAACCCATTAATCTGCTGGGTTCAGGCAATGTCTGTAAAGTGTCTTGCCCAAGGACACAGCCGACTAGCTAGCGACCAGTTTCGCAACTGCAACTTTCGATTGAAAGGCGACGCACTTAACCGTTAGACCATCCGGCCGGACAAATCACAACTAAATATCAATTGCAACTAAAAAGCAATAACTTAAAATCAATCAATACTAAAATTCAATTAAATAAATAACTTTTTTTGTTTTTTTTCCTAAAAAATACCACTTTATCTAATTAAATAATTTATATTCCAGTGAAACAATGTACTCAACCAAGAGTGCCCCACAACTCTGGGCTAACAACGCAGGAGCAGGGTATTGTGATGGGAATATATTTTGTGGGTTCATCGGTGACTTTTGGGTGCAGGCACGGGAACGATTTGTTGGTTGGAGATCAAATTATTCGGTGTTTAGCTGAAGGGGTGTGGAATGGTCTTGTTCCCAGTTGCGGTAAGATGGGATAAATCGTAGTCTTATGGTGTAGAATGTTTATGCTTATTGTTGTGTATAGAAGACGCAAGGGCCGTCACCAGGGCTATTATTGATAACATAAAATGAGCGTTATCACACAGACAATCGCCATATAACCTCATGCACACTGACAGATAGTTGGGCTATTACATTATGTATTTAATTTGTTCTTTCAGTTTTTAACCCATTTATCAACTGGGTTCATGCAATGTTTGCTACCAACCAGATACGATCCTACAACCTTTGGGTGAAAAGCTAGCCACCTAACCCAGTAAGCTTGTCGGTTGTCTGTCCGGCTACTCCTTTAAAAAACGTTGTCACTCTTCTTCCTAAAGGTTGTGGATTGGAAACCACTTGTTGATTTTACCAGTTGTTTCCTTGGGTAAGTGTAATCTGATACAATGCAATAACCCCGGTAACCCAACGGTGAGCATTAGGTAATCTGACAATTGCATTTGTAATAACACCTTCTTACTCTTAAGGTAATTTAATTATCGCCCGTAATTCTTCCATGTTTTCCCATTCACAGGGTTATATCATAAATACTTAAATTCTAAAACCGAAATAGTGTCCTGATAAACTGTACTCGACCTTGGCACGGAGATCATGGGTTTGAATCTATGCTTGGGTATAAGAACTTCTTGGGTACATTTTGATTATTTTTCCAACAATTCCAGAAAAGAGGTGTGAGTCACTTACATTGCCCTCTAGTGTTCATATCAGTGCAGGGGAATCGCACACCGGGTTTTACAATGTTGATCAACAAATCAATTTCGCTTGTATTGACCAAAGAGACCGATTAGACGGGTCAACCGCTTCACTTTGTAGACGGGACCGCACCTGGTCCCACTTTGCCCCCAACTGTGGTAAGTGTATACTTTAGAATGTGGTGTGAAGGGAAACCTTTTGAAAATTTAGGTTCATTGAGTTTTATGAAGTGGATACAGGTTTTACTTTTGTTCAATTGTAATGCATTTGATAAACCTGCACATCCTTGGCAAAGTCCTGTAGTGGGTTGTATCAATATAATAGTCCGGCCGCATAACTTGGTGGGTTAGTGCGTCGCCTTTCAGTCGAAGGATTGCAGATTGGAAAACTGGTCACTGCCTAGTTGGTTGTGTCCTTCGGCAAGGCACTTAACTGACATTGTCGGAACCCAGTTGATTAATGGGTTCTATCAAATTAAAGGAACGTAAATCATACACAACACACTGAAATATCTCCGGTAACCCGAAGGTGGGCACGAGGTGTTTTTGCGATTGCCCATGTGTTAACCCCATTGGTGTTCCCATTCTTGGGGTTAAATGAATATCCTATTCAATAAAAAGTGTCTTTGTAATAACTCATCTAAAAGAATGAGGCACTAGTACAAGAAGTATAACAGTGGCACATGCTAGTATCTTGTGGCATGCCTTGTTTTCATAAAAATAAACAAATATTTATTTACCACACCCATTTTTTTAGGTTTTTATAAAAATATCCTGTTTTTGCTATAGCAGACAAGTGTGGTATTAACATCAAATTTATTATTTTTTTTTTGTTTAATTTCTGGTAAAAAACAGCTATAATTCTTATACCGGATTAATAAGTTATCAAACATTGGATACGATATTCATGATTTTTGTTTTATCTATGCGATCAGGAAAATACTGCAGATTACATCAGCAATTGTCATAATAACTTGATTACCATCATCCTGTTACTAGTGCTGTTGCAGTGTTGTGTATGACTAAGACAGAATAGGGATAGGATATTCATCTTTATCCCCGTGAATGGGAAAACCAAGGGGGTAATCACACGGGCAATCGTCAGATCCTCTAGCGCCCATCGTCGGGTTATCGGAGCTATTGCAGTGTGTTGTACATGATAGACATGTTCCTTCAATTTTGTAGAACCCATTAATCCGCTGGGTTCAGGCAATGTCCGTAAAGTGCCTTGCCCTAGGACACAACCGACTAGCTAGCGACCAGTTTCGCACCTGCAACCTTCCGATTAAAAGAGGACACACTTAACCGTTAGACCAACGGGCCAGAGGCATGGGCAACATTCGTTCCACCGACCGGGTCCAGCCTGTGAAGAGATAATAAATGGCACACAGACTGTACCTAACCATACCCTGTGATTTAGACTATTCATGTAATAATCCAGCCCACCAAGAACTTCATTTTCCCACATCTGGCCCCTAACTAGAGAAGTTGCCCACCCCTGGACTAAGACATTTTTTTAGTATTAGTTGAACCCATTAAAGTACCTTCCCAGTGTACCCCTGTGCATAATAACCTTGTTTAAACTAATCAATAGGAGTACGCTGACCACTATGTATTAATTACCCATCAATTCAAATTGGTACAAAGTATTCTTGTAAAATTGTTCACATTTTTACTACTTTTTATATATTTAGTGACGCGCTGCACCGCACCGGACGTGCCAGCGCATGCACGGGTTGCACGAGGTGGCCAACTGAGTTCACATTATAATGTCGGCCAGCAAGTGCAGTTTGAGTGCATTGAAATGACAGCGGAAATGGTTGGGAGCGCGAGTGTCTCCTGCACTGAATTAAGATCGTGGTCCCAGTCACCACAATGCAGTAAGTATACTTTGGTTGGCAGACTTACATTTATTTCTCTAGTAAAGTATATTTTTATTTTTATAGTACAAAAACAACATGCACCATCTTTGTAAAAGAGAAAACAAGTATTTTACGAATGCCAATGTGATAATATACCTTGCGTTTTTTCCATTCACAGGGATGATCATTATTCTCCTTTATTTTAAAACACGGAAAAATACCTATCGTTTAAACACCTTAATCATTATACTAATAAGTAATATATCAGTAAAGCCGTACACGATCACCAAAGGTAATAAGTAATTAATTAACCTTTGTAGTTAGAAAACAATTTAATCAAAATTACTACACTTCGCAAGAATCACTTTACCACATACTTTTTATCAGGTTTTATTGAGAAAATTAAAAATTTCCGGTGAATTTCAAATAGAGTTTTCAAGATTGTACTTTCCTATAATTAAGATAGTTTAATAACCCGACTGTGGGCAAGTGGTCTTTTAAAAAAGTTTCCTAATATTAATATAGTACAAAATACAAAATCCCATGTACCAATTTTACACATGTTTTTTATCTCAGTGGATCGCGAATATTTGTTCAAACAATCTTATCACAGACCAGAAGTGTTTACCGATACTGGAAATTTCACATGGAAGTCTGGAATATCAAAGGACAAATAGAATAGTAACACACACCATATTCACGTGCGATGGTGGGTATGAGATTGTCGGGAATTCCATTCTCCGCTGCCTACCTTCCAACCAATGGTCCCATGAAATACCAGTTTGTCAAGGTAAAGTGCGGTTTATAAGGTCGTATTTCGGTGGGTGGGGAAAATTTATGTTTTATACTCATGCTCTTCGCTGGTTTACTGGAGCTATTGCAGTGTGTTGTGTATGGTGTTTTTGTAATTTTAGTAGAGGTTTAGACGATGTCCGATATGTGCCTTGTCCACCGACTGGCCAGTGACCAGTTTCGATCCCACGACCTATCAGGGATAAAAGAAAACACACAAGCCCACCAAGGTATTTGGCTGGGTTTAGGTTTTTTATCACGAAAGTTATAAAACCTTACAACCCTGTACTGTAATACTGATAAACATTGTTATAAGATTTCTGATGATGTTCCATTATCAAGAATTTGCTTGCAACTTTTTGATAACCCACAAAGATTTGTAAAATCCAAGGCTAGAAAAGGACTTGTCAGTTATTCGAGCAAGTAGTCTGGTGGGTTAGTGCAACGCCATTAAGCCGAAAGGTTGCAGGTTTAAAACTGGTTACTAACTAGCCAGTTGTGTCGTTGAGCAAGGCCATGGCCTGAACCCAGCAGATTAATAAGTTCTACTAAATTGAAGGAATGCGTCAATCATGCACAATACACTAGCCTTCAATAGCTCCTGTAACCCGACGGTGGTCGTGAGGTGATCTGCCAGTGCCTGTGTGTTCCCCTTGGTTTTCCCATTCACTGGTATAAATATTAATTACCTATCCTTTTCTAGAGTTGGACCCCTGTGTTAGCACTCCGTGTCAAAACAATGGGGAGTGTATGAAGGTTGATGGAATATCGTACACTTGTACATGCCAACAGAATTACAGAGGAGACAACTGTGAAACAAGTAACTATTGCATTCTTTAATAACTTAAGTATGAGGCTTATTTGTCCAACAGATCAGTCTGGTTGGTTAAGTGCGACGACTTTTAGCCGAAACGTTACAGGGGTCCAAAAACTTGGTCGCTAGCTAGTCGGTTGTGCTAGGGCAAGGACTTAGCGGATATTGCCTGAACAGGTTTTTACTTAATTGTAGGAACGTCCTAATCATACACAACATGCTGCAATAGCTCTGGTAACCCGACGATGGGCGCGAGTTGATTAACGATTGCCTGTTTGTTAACCTCCCTGGTTTTATCATTTACGGGGACAAACATCAAAATATCATATCATCATCATCCATATTACGCCATGTCCTTGTACGAGTTGCTGGAGCTATTACAGTATTTTAAACTTGACTTTCAATTTGCTTGACTCATTCGATATCACTGTGGGCATGGAGTGTATTATTTTGCATACATTGCCTCAACAATGTAAAGTGGCTTTCTCAGACCTGCACTTCCTCAGCAAAGTCCTGTAGTGGGTTGTATTAATATAATAGTCCGACCGCATAACTTGGTGGGTTAGTGCGTCACCTTTCATTAGAAGGATTGCAGGTTGGAAACTGGCCACTGCCTAGTTGGTTGTGTGGCAAGGCATTTAACTGACATTGTCTGAACCGGGCATTATTAGGTTCTATCAAATTAAAGGAACGCGTAAATCATACACAATGCACTGTAATAGCTCCGGTAACCCGACTACAGGCATGGGGTAATCTGAAAATTAGCTGTGTGTTAACCCCCTTGGTTTTCCCATTCACGGGAATAAACAAGAATATACTATCCTATAAAAGGTGTCTCTGCTCTATTCAACATGTCATAACAGTTTAACAACTCATCTAAAGTTATGAGGCACTAGTACAAGAAGTATAACAGTGGCACATATTTATTTACCATACCCATTTTTTAGGGTTTTTAAAAAAATATCCTGTTTTTGCTTTAGCAGAAAAGTGGGGTATTTACATTAAATTTAATAATTTTTTTTTGTTTAATTTCTGGTAAAAAACAAGTCTAATTCTTATACCGGGTTAATAAGTTATCAAACATTGGATACGATATTCATGATTTTGTTTTATCTATGCGATTACAAAAATACTGCAGATTACATCAGCAATAGTCATAAAACCTTAATGACCATCATCCTGTTACTAGTGCTATTGCAGTGTTGTGTATGATAGACACGTTCCTTCAATTTGGTAACACCAATTAATTCGCTGGGTTGAGGCAATGTCCGTAAAGTGCCTTGCCCAAGGACACAACCGAGCCTAGCTAGCGACCAGTTTTCGCACCTGCAACCTTTCGATTGAAAGGCGACGCACTTAACCGTTAGACCAACAGGCCAGAGGCATGGGCAACATTCGTTCCACCGACCGAGTTCGGCCGTGAAGGGAAATTAAATGGCGCACAGACTGTATCTAACCATACCCTGTAATTTAGACTATTCGTGTAATAATCCAACCCACCAAGAACTTCATTTTCCCACATCTGGACCCTATAACTAGAGAAGTTGCCCAACCCTGGACTAAGACGTTTTTTAGTGTTCTTTTAGTATTAGTTGAACCCATTAAAGTACCTTTCCAGTGTACCCCTGTGCCTAATAACCTTGTTTAAATCAATCAATAGGAGTACGCTGACCACTATGTATTAATTACCCATCAATCCAAATTGGTACAAAGTACTCTCGTAAAATTGTTCACATTTTTGTTATAACGCCCTTGTTTTTTTTCATTCACGGGGATAAACATGTATATCCCATCCTATACCACATTCACTTTGACAAAGCATAGGATAAACGCAACCTGTTTATACAGTGGCTCCCGCTGTAAATTGCCCGGAGCTGCTTGCGCCTTTGAATGGGAATTTAATCCTACGCGGCGGGACATCGCGTAACGTTGGAGCAACGTACCGGTACAGATGTAACGAAGGGTACAACCTAAATGGTGCCTCGTCATATATTGTATGTTTGGAGGATCATACTTGGTCACTTGCTGAAAGTGAACGCCCACAGTGCATAGGTTTGTCTTATAGCCTAATACTCGGGCTTAACTATAATAAAGTGGTCACACGCACCGAGCTTTATTACACAGGCATAGACTACTTTTGCTATCAAATAAAGATTGATGGTTTCTAAACACTAGAATCCACGGGTTAAAAATGTGTGCGACCGAATAGCTTAGTCAGTCGCATTTTAGCAGAAAGGTTGCTGATTCGAAACTGTTCACTAGCTAATTGGCTGACATTAGCGGACATTGACAGATGGTTTAACGGATTTAACCAAAATTTAAAAAAAAACGTCTCAACCATGTAATATTCTGCAAAAGTTTTGCTAATCCGACAGTGCACGCGAGGTTATAGGACGATTGCCCGTGTGTTAACGCCCCCTGTGCTTTTTTATTCATGGAAATAAACATGATTAATATTATTTCCAGTCCCGGGCTGCACGATTTTCTTGTTACCTTCTGGAGTATCCCTACCGCAAGGTGAACACCCCGTGGGCAGGCAACTTACTGTAGCCTGTAGCGGCAACCAGGTCTTGAGGGGCGGCCCTCCTAGTATTGTGTGCAGAGGTCGAAATGTGTGGAGCACTTCTATCGACAGCTATTCATGTAGCTCGCAATAATTGGTTATGTGACACAATAAAATATGTTGTGATGATGATATGAAGTGTTAATGATATCTTCTTTAAAACAATTCGGAGAAATGGTCATTACTAATACAAGTAAATCACCTACATAAACGTAGTCTTGTAGCCGTTATAGAGTGAAAGGTCGCCAAATCTATCCTTTACATGACCGTTTCTTTATCTATCAGCCTCCCACCTACTGTTTATTCTTATTTCTTACTGATCAAAATAAATGACACTTTACCGCCGCAGAAGCCTCCATATTTACACAATATGATTTATATATATTTTCAAAGTCTTTTGCAGTATGTTAACGTGGCGGTTGCATGAAAAAATCAAAAGAAATGTTATGAACCTGTTCGATAAAATAAAACTAGTTTCTTTTTTAATATCTATAGGATAGGATATTCATGTTTATCCCCGTGAATGAAAAAAACAAGGGGGTTAACACATGGGCAATCGTCAGATCACCTCGCGCCCATCGTCGGGTTACCGGAGCTATTGCAGTGTGTTGTATATGATAGACACGTTCCTTCATTTTGGTAGAACCCATTAATCCGCTGGGTTCAGGCAATGTCCGTAAAGTGCCTTGCCCAAGCACATAACCGATTAGCTAGCGCCCAGTTTCGCACCTGCAACCTTTCGATTGAAAGGCGACGCACTTAACCGCTAGTCCAACGGGCGGGACATATAGATTGCGTAATTACATGATCCTGGCATGATTGTTTTTTTGTCGGTAATGCTAAAAACTCTGCATTGGAAAATTCTTTACTGGACTGATTGGTAACGATATATAACCGGTAGTGCAGAGTGTCCTTTAACGGTTATCTTGTCCCTTTAGCGAGTTGGATAAGTTGCCCAATGCTCGATACGACAAAAAAATCACGGAGGTAACCGACTCTTCCTCGGACAACTTAATGCGCTTAACTCGGTGATGACAAAGGAACTCACAAAGTTCAATCGAATCAAGTTCGAAAACCTCATTAGCCTTCACGTGCATTAGTGGATTATTTTCAACAATCTCGTAAGTGAAGAAACAAAAAAGTTTTTTTTCGTCTCACAGATTAGTCTGGTGGGTTGGGGCGGCGCCATTCAGTCAAAGGTTTGAAACTGGTTACTAGCTAGTCGGCTGTGTCCTATGGCTAGACACCTAAGTAAGCGAATTGATGGATTCTACTAAACACTGGGCAGCATTCCACATTACTACATCCGCCTAATTTTGATCTACAACAAGAGCAGTCTATAACGAAACCTAAAAGTGCAGACCCTGTTTCCCATCCAAAGTCTGTGATATAAGGTGAATGTATTTTTGCTGCTACAAGTACAAAGCCAATAGAAGGTGGCACACCCAACCTTTTACCAATTATGCCTGTTAAAATTCGTGTTAAAGGAAGCAAACAAACAACCATCACCCAAGCTTTTCTAGGCAATGGCAGTACATCCTCTTTCATTACAGAATCATTAATGAACAAGATAAGTGTAAATGGATCGGTAAAAGATATTTGGATATCAACAATTAATGGAGACCATGAACACAAAAGATTAAAGGTCATTAAAAATTTGGAATTGCTTAACTTAGATGAGACCATTTGCATTCCGTTAA
>CH003049.1:552629-565609 GCA_000149265.1 Ciona savignyi
GCCACTTAGTTTAACTACGTATTGCAAAACTTGTTGTTTATTATGAATAAACACAATGATTGCAGAAAAGGTATGTTGTAGCAGAACTAACTAAATGACACCACCACAAAAGGTGAGTTTCGGAAAGCAAAAAATCTAAAACTCATTAACGTAATCACTTTTGGAGTAATTATCATCATCCATTTTATCTTTAGTCACGTAATTTTCGTTTTTTGTTATTTTTACGACAGTTTGTTCATGTATATCTACCTGAAAATCTTTCTAATGTTATTCTAAATTAAAATCATTATTTATGACGAGTTTTTTTTAATGTCGGTTACACGAACTTAAATCACTTATTTAACCCCGTTTGTTGCTATTACCGCCCGTAAAAAGTTTCTATTTACCGCCCGTAAAAAACTGCACATGCCATCATTTTTACTCGAAATTGTTGATATTGTGTCATCTTAACGAATTATGTAATCATAGAACTTGGGAAATAATAATCCTAAACTCATTTAAGAAACACAATTTTCGTTTCTAAGAAACGAAAATTTTGTTTCCAGAAACGATAACGAAAAGTTGTTATGTTAGTTTTATTACAGTAAAATGTGATATCGCATGCTTCGTGGTTAAAGAAATTTAAATCTTTGTAATAGGTGAATCGGTTAAAACATGGGCAAGTACAATTTGTTCTTCAAAACTTTGAGGACAAATTAAGTAACCGCTTTCTGCTATAGAACATTTAGCTTATGTGCTACTCGGTGACGCACGTAATTAATAAACATCTGATCACAAACTGAGCACCACATTTGTAATTTTGCATAGCAAACAAAAAAATCTTTCTGTTGTGGGGATTACACAAGTAATAATGTAACTCAATTATGAGTCATTATTTACACCACTATTGGCAGGTGTTTGTACTGTTAACTAGAGTTTAATTATGACATCATAATAACGCGCGACAAAGCTGATTTCTTACGCCGCCAATGTTCTGCATGACGTCACTGTGACGTTTTAGCAATTTTAATTAGGCTGGTACATGTGAATAAAAAAAATATTCACCGGGTTAAGTATCAAACCCAACATGGGCCGGTCCATAATTATGAATCAATCGCGCAAACCATTCGGCCAGACACGGTTATTAGGTTAAAAGAAGTTATATGGTTATTTTACTGTTTGACCTCTAGTGCCACCTAACTGCTAACAAAATTATCTAATACATTTTTTTTCAGAAACAAAACTTTCGTTTCTGCCATTTCGCTTTGGAAAAAATTCCTTTCTCACCGTTACATAGGGCTGTCACTCTGCCAAGTATAAAGAGAATTGCCTAAAAGACTGTCGCGTTTCAGGTCTTGATTCCTGATAGACGTGACAATTGTCGGTTTACTAAACTCTAAAGGTCTGCAGTTAATCTTAAGAGCGATCAGAATAACACACAACTTCAATTTGCAACACTACCGCTTTGTTTGCTGTCCATTTTCCAACTGCCACGTCTCATGAAAAACATCAAAATGAACGACAATAACTTATGCATTGTGACGTCACATAGCTACGGTAATAATTTGAAAAACACAACGTTTTAAAGTAGGTTGCGCAATACAAAACCATAAGACAATCCCCACAGGGGCCGGATTGGCTTCCTTTCTGGAAATTGAAACCCAAAGGTTTAACCAAAGTTTTGTCTCATTTTAGACAGGAAAATGTTGCTGTAACGAAAGACATTCAAGCTATGATGACCCATGTGAAAGATATGAAATCAGCAAGGGAATAAGTGACCTAAGAGAAATATTGTAATAGACAGGCCAATCATGAAGCTATCTATGCCTTTTGTCTGACTGGTGTAGTGTGTTTTACCTGGTCACAACTTCTATTATTTTCGTTAGTGCTTGCCAAGTTAGTTATTCAAAGTGCAAACCTTAGTTATTGTTACACAACCAAGTTAGTTAAATTGATTTTCGAATTTTCTTCTTCAATTTCTTTGTGAAAATATCATCGCTTGAAGGGGCCGGAATGTGACTGCGCAAATTTAATGTTTTTCGATTTCTATGTTTAAATGTGAAAAGGAGCCGAAATGTTAGAATAGCCCAAACGTGTTAAAGGGGAAATGAAGTCAATTTTAAGAATATCATAATAAATGGAAAAAATACGCTGATTTCAAAAATCAAATCAGTTTTTTCCAATATTTTTTTGTTACAGGGTTATGAGCAAATATGCATTTCATTTTATGTTAGGGGATTTCCCGTAATACGTCATTGGCGTTGTTGAGATTTCGTACCTATATGCGTTGTATACAATCATGTGCCAGTTTAGAGGTGAATTAGTAACAGAAGCGCCTGCAGGAGCGTTGTATTTTCGTTTTTTTTATGGAGACTTAGCATAACACTTGTCATATAGCCTTACTGAACCAGTGTACATGGTGACAGCTTACTTTAAGCGCGGTCATTAAGGCCTGCACGGTCCTGGACCTAAGCTGAATGCTGAGGTAGGCTATACAGTTCTCGTATTTAAATGACTTTAGAATAATAAGTCTTAGCAATTTATATCATAAATTATAGAAGTGAAGACAGAACAAGAAAACTAGAACAGGAGGCAGTAAACTGTAACTGCCATTAATTTATAGAAATAAACCAGCCATCAATCAAAGATCAGACTATGCGGTATATTGGTTTGTACGGTCGTGTGGCCAAATGGTTAACGCGACCGATACATATACCGACTCTTATACACAAAAAAAAACGGTCCTAGTGACGAGCCCATCATGGGTTCGAAACTTAGCTCGGTAAAAAATATATATATATATATATATATATATTGGTTTGTAGTAATCTATTTTAGCTGTTAGTTAATCCTTTTTAATTGGTAATCTTAGTGTTAATTAATACTCTTTAATTGTTATTTTCAGAATATTTGTTAATTAAACTTAAATTGAATCAACGAAAACTTATAGGAATTGCAACTGTAATAAGCCACGAATAGTTAGTAAGTGATTATGTTATATTTTTATTTGTAATACCATTTTATATATATCTGTAACTGCTTATGCGTATATTTATTTAATCGCAGAAAACTCACCTTAATTCACTTCGCACAACGCAAAATAAATATCTCATACCTAAAGATTCGTTTGATTAAAGTTGGAGTCTTTAACATTTCAAACGGCCAAAAAAACAAACAGTTATACTGTAGCTGCTTTGCAATTCGGCAGTCACAGGCACTCATAGGTGGTTTTGAAACATAGTGGTGGTTAACTCTTGATTGACACTATCTATTTGAATTTTAAACCTACTCGTAACAGGAAGATTTTTAAAGTTAAACACGCAACTGAAACTTCTCTAAATATGAAAACTAGAAAAAGACTTGTTCATGATCCGATCCTTTATAAATGTACATATAGCTAGACGTGCCCCCCTAACCTAGGATAGAATATTCATGTTTATCCCCGTCAATGGAAAAACCAAGGAGATTAACACACGGGCAATCGTCAGATCGCCTCTCGCCCATCGTCGCGTTAGCGTGGCCATGCACCAAACCTAATAATTTTACAGTCAATCTAACATATAACAGTCAATTTATGATACAGTAATACTTTTTATTGTGTTACACTATGGTGTCTCATAACCAATTATTGCGGGCTACATGAATAGCTGCTGATAGGAGTGCTCCACTCATTTCGACCTCTGCACACAATGCCAGAAGGGCCGCCGCTTAACACCTGGTCGCCGCTACAGGCTACAGTAAGTTGCCTGCCCACGGGGTGTTCACCTTGCGGTAGGGATACTCCGGGAGGTAACAGGAAAATCGTGCAGCCCGGGACTGGAAATAATATTAATCATGTTTATTTCCATAAATAAAAAAGCACAGGGGGCGTCAACACACGGGCAATCGTCATATCACCTCTCGCCCACTGTCGAGTTAGCAAAACTTTTGCAGAATACTCCATGGTTAAGTAGTTTTTTTCAATTTTTGTAAAATCCGTTAAACTATCTGTCAATGTCCGCTAATCACACAGCCAATTAGCTACTGAACAGTTTCGAATCAGCAACCTTTCTGCTGAAATGCGACTTACGAAGCTATTCAGTCGCACACATTTTTTTAACTCGTGGATTCTAGTGTTTAGAAACCACTAATCTTTATTTGATAGCAGAATAATCTATGCCCACAATGATCAGAATTAAACAAGGATAATATAAGGCAAACCTATGCAGCGCGGACGTTCACTTTCAGCAAGTGACCAAGTATGATCGTCCAAACATACAATATATGACGAGGCACCCTTTAAGTTGAACGATTCGTTACATCTGTACCGGTACGTTGCTCCAACGTTACGCGATGTCCCGACGCGTAGGATTAAATTCCCATTCAAAGGCGCAAGCAGCTCCGGACACATTCCAGCGGGAACCACTGTATAAACAGGTTGTGGTTATACTATGCTATGTCAAAGTGAATGTGGGATAGTATGAAATATTCATGTTTGGAATAACCGAATGGGTTAACACACGGGAAATCGTCAGATCACCTCAAGCCCACCGTCGGGTTACCGCAGCTATTGCAGTTCAATTAAGTAGCACCCATTATTTGCTACATTCAGGCAATGTCCTTAAAGTGCATTGCCAAAGAACAGAACTGACTAGCAAACCATTTTCGAATCTGCAACCCTTCGGCTGAAAGGCGACGCACTAAACCACCAGACTAATTTGTTGGACAAATGTAAAGTGAAGTTAAGACAATCGTTGCACACGGAATTCCAGTGTTGTAATTAGCAACAAGTATAATATAAAAGGATGGGATATTCATGTTTACCTACGTGAATGGGAAAACCAAGGGGATTAACATACGGGCAATCATACCACCTCAACGTCAGGTTATAGGGGCTATTTCAGTGTGCTGTGTAGGATTCCGACGTTTCTACAATTTCGTATAACCCGTTAATCTGTTGGTTAAGTGCCTTTCATAAGGACACAACCAATTAGCTAGCGCCCAGTTTTAAACCTGCAGCCCTTCGGCTGAAATGTGACGCACTAACACACCAAGCTAATTAGTCCAAGTGAAAGATGTACATGACATTATGTATAACAAATTATTATGGACGTCATACCAGCACCTACACTACAGTAGATACAAAGCGTATACGACGTACTTACCACAAGTAGGGGGGCTTCTATCCCACGTTTGATCAGACAAACAGTTTAACTCCTGGTTACCACTGAGCACCTTGTTAGTATCACTGCACTGGAACCTGGCTGATCCACCAACTGTAAAATCTACTGCCAGGCGTTGTACGAACGCCGGGACTTAAATTCATATCCCGGACATCGTTTTACTGTCGAAAGTAATGTAGCCTAAGTTATATAAACTATAATTCCAACGTTTAAGTGACTTTAATTGTAAAATTAATTTAACCATCAGACTAATCTGTTGGACAAATGTACAGTAAAGTTTAAGACAATCGTTGCAAGTAATACTGTGTTAATAAATTATGGTCGGATAGGTAAGATCGTGGCTGTGCAGTCAAAATAGGGCTTTATGACTAATATATTACTATTAACAACTAACTGGGATAGGTTAATAAATATCTTGGTAAATGGAAAAAATCTAATGTCAATAAAGGGTTCGAAAGGAGTATTAAACATTACATACTAATTTTTCACTCTTTATAACCTTATCCAATGTCAATTATAAGTAAGAAATGAGTATTTAATGTTCACGCAGGGTTAGAAATGAGTATATTTATGTCATTTACACTAGTATAGGATATTCATCTTTATCCCCGTGAATGGGAAAACCAAGGGGGTTATCACACAGGCAATCGCCAGATCACCTCGCGCCCATTGTCGGATTACCGGAGCTATTGCACAGTGTGTTGTATATGATAGACACGTTCCTTCAATTTGGTAGAACCCATTAATCCGCTGGGTTCAGGCAATGTCCGTAAAGTGCCTTGCCCAAGGACACAACCGACTAGCTAGCGACCAGTTTCGCACCTGCAACATTTCGATTGAAAGGTTAGTTTGGTGGTTAAGTGCGCCGCCTTTCAACCGAAAGGCTGCAGGTACGAAATTGGTCGCTAGCTAGTCGATTGTGGCCTTGGGCAAGGCACTTAACGGATATTGCCTGAACCTAGCGGATTAATTGGTTCTACTAAATTGAAGGAACGTGTGAATCATACAGAACACAAAGCAATAGCTCCAGTGACCTGACGGTGGGAGCAGGGGATCTGACGATTGTCTGTGTTTTAATTCCCTTGTTTTTTTAAGTTAAATGTTAAGTGCAAATTACAAAAGAAAACTTTTCCATTTCAATATTCATAGAATACAGATTTTCAGGCAGAAAAAAAGCACGAAAACATCTCCTACCATTTTCGCAGTTAGGACCTTCAAATCTCCCCCGACATGTGCATTGATAATCCTGTCCATTCTGGGTGCACGTACCCCCATTTTGACATGGGTTGTTAAAGCAGGGGTTTATAACTGAAAATATGTTGACATTAGCTTGGTGTGTTAGTTTGTTGCCTACTAGACGAAGGTTTGCAGGTTTGAAACTTGTCCCGGCCGTCTGGTCTAGCGGGTAAGTGCGTCGCCTTTCAATCGAATGGTTGCAGGTGCGAAACTGGGCGCTAGCTAGTCGGTTGTGTCCTTGGGCAGAGGCAACTTTAAGCGGATCATTGCGTGAACCCAGCGGATTAATGGGTTCCACTAAATTGAAGGAAGCGTGTGAATCATATACACAACACACTGCAATAGCTCCGGTTACCCGACGATGGGCGCGAGGTGATCTGACGATTGCCCGTGTGATAACCCCCTTGGTTTTCCCATTCACGGGGATAAACATGAATATCCTATCCTATGTCCCTATCTAGTCGGTTGTTTTTTTGGAAAGGGGACCTAGCGGACATTGACTTAACTCAGTAAATTAATTAGTTCTCT
Source organism: Ciona savignyi (assembly GCA_000149265.1). Taxonomy (NCBI): domain Eukaryota; kingdom Metazoa; phylum Chordata; class Ascidiacea; order Phlebobranchia; family Cionidae; genus Ciona; species Ciona savignyi. The sequence goes on from CH003049.1 coordinate 559,535, forward strand.
TTAGAGCTCCAGCAATTCTACTGTGGGCATGAGGTGTATTACCGTGCATCTGAGAAAGTCACTTTAAATTACTCCAACCCAGTGATATCTAATAAATTGTCCAAATTGAAAGTCGTGTTTTAAACACTGTAATAGCTCCAGCAACTCGGATAAGGACATAGGGTAATACTAGAGGTTTTACATGATACTAATCTAATGATATATGATGGATGATAATGGTATGTTGATGTTTGTCCCCGTGAATGGTAAAACCAGGGGGGGTAACACACAGGCAATCATTAATCACCTCGCGCCCATCGTCGGGTTACCAGAGCTATTGCAGCAGGTTGTGTATGATTAGGACGTTCCTACAATTAAGTAGAAACCTGTTTAGGCAATGTCCGCTAAGTCCTTGCCCTAGCACAACCGACTAGCTAGCGACCAGTTTCGAACCTGTAACCTTTCGGCTAAAAGTCGTCGCACTTAACCAACAGACTGATCGGTTGAACAAACAAGCTTCATACTTAAATTGTTAAAGAATGCAATAGTTACCCGTTTCACAATTGTCTCCTCTGTAATTCTGTTGGCATGTACAAGTGTACGATATTCCATCAACCTTCATACATTCCCCATTGTTTTGACACGGAGTGCTAACACAGGGATCTAACTCTAGAAAAGGATAGGTAATTCAAGTTTATACCCGTGAATGGGAAAACCAAGGGGAGAAACCAAGGGGAACACACAGGCAATGGCAGATTACGTCACGACCACCGTCGGGTTACAGGAGCTATTGAAGGCTAGTGTATTGTGCATGATTGGCGCATGTCCTTCAATCTTAGTATAACTTATTAATATGCTGGGTTCAGGTAATACCTTGCTCAAAGACACAACTGAATAGCTAGTGACCAGTTTTAAACCTTCAACCTTTCGGCTTAAAGGCGTTGCACCAACCCACCAGACTAATCGGTCAGATAACTGACCTTCCAAGCCTTGGATTTTACAAATCTTTGTGAGTTATCAAAAAGTTGCAAGCAAATTCTTGATAATAAAACACCATCAGAAATCTTATGAAAATGTTTATCAGTATTACAGTACAGGGTTGTAAGGTTTTATAACATTGGTGATAAAAACATAAACCCAGCCAAATAGCTTGGTGGGCTTGTGTGTTTTCTTTTATCCCTAATAGGTTGTGGGATCAAAACTGGTCACTGGCCAGTCGGTGGACAAGGCATATATCGGACATCATCTAAACTTCTACTAAAATTAAAAAAACACCATACACAATACACTGCAATAGCTCCGGTAAACTGGCCGTGACCATGAGTATAAAACATAAATTTTCCCCACCCCCCAAATACGACCTTATAAACCGCACTTTACCTTGGCAAACTGGTATTTCATGGGACCATTGGTTGGAAGGTAGGCAGCGGAGAATAGAATTCCCGACAATCTCATACCCACGATCGCATGTGAATATGGTGTGTGTTACTATCCTATTATTTGTCCTTTGATATTCCACATTTCCATGTGAAATTTCCAGTATCGGTAAACACTTCTGGTCTGTGATAAGATTATTTGAACAAATATTCGCGATCCACTAAGATAAAAAACAAGTGAATAATTGGGACAAGGGATTTTGTATTTTCTCCTATATTAATATTAGGAAACTTTTTTAGAACACCACTTGCCCACAGTCGGGTTACTAAACTATCTGAATTATAGGAAAGTACAATCTTGAAACTCTATTTGAAATTCACCGGAAAGGTTTAATTTTCACAATAAAACCTGATGAGTGGTAAAGTGACTCTTGCGAAGTGTAGTAATTTTGATTCAATTGTTTTCTAAATGGTTAATTAATTACTTATTACCTATGGTGATATTGTATGACTTTACTGATATATTACTTATTAGTATAATGATTAAGGTGTTTAAACGATAGGTATTTTTCCGTGTTTTAAAATAAAGGAGAATAATGATCATCCCTGTGAATGGAAAAAAACGCAAGGTTTGTTATCACATGGGCAATCGTAAAATACTTGTTTTCTCTTTTATATAGATGGTGCGTGTTGTTTTTCACTATAAAAATAAAAAAAAATACTTAACTAGAGATATAAATACAAGTCTGCTAACCAAAGTTTACTCACTGCATTGTGGTGACTGGGACCACGAACTTGAATCAGTGCAGGAGACACTCGCCCTCCCAACCATTTCCGCTGTTATTTCAATGCACTCAAACTGCACTCGTTGGCCGACATTATAATGTGCACTTACATGGGTGGGGTGGTTGTGGGGCTCATATTACTATGATGGGTGAGTTTTACATGGGTGGGTGGTTGTGGGGGCCATATTACTATGATGGGTGAGTTTTACATGGGTGGGGTGGTTGTGGGGGTTATATTACAATGATGGGTGAGTTTTACATGGGTGGGGTGGTTGTGGGGCTCATATTACTATGATGGGGGAGTTTTACATGGGGGCGTGGTTGTGGGGCTCATATTACTATGATGGGTGAGTTTTACGTGGGTGGGGTGGTTGTGGGGCTCATATTACTATGATGGGTGAGTTTTACATGGGTGGGGTGGTTCCTTATCATGTGACGAGTTTTACGAACCCCGGACTAATTTTTTTGATAAACCCACCTGGCTATTAGTCCTATCTACGCATAAGGCGGCTATTATAGACAGGTTAACCAACCCTCACATGACCAGGCACATTGGATGGATCGATATGCCATGTACTTCCTGTAGCAGAAAAGGTATACCGTCGGTTGCTTATGCTTCAAAATATCATGATCACTTCATTACAACATATTGGCGGACTTAACCCAAAAGCTTTTCGGTAAGTTTATCCCTGCAATTTGTTAAGGATAGGATTGGATAGGATATTCAATCATGTTTGTTCATGTGAATGGGAAAACTTAATGGAGGTTAACATACAGAGAATAATCAGATTACCGTGCGCCCATAGTCCAGGTACCGGAGCTACAAGCTAGCGACTGGTTTTGATCCCACAACCTTTCAGCTGACAGTACCTCACAAGAACACTACCGACTAGCTAGTGGCTGGTTTCGATTCCACAACTTTTTGGCTGGCAGTCTAACTTGCTACAAATAAGTTACGCAGCCAAACTTTTTTTTTAATTAAAGGATTGGGTTTTCACGGTTTGTCACAGTAAGTAGTATAACACAAAGGGCGTATTTAGACGGGCACTTGCCAGATTACCTTACTATTACGTAAGTTATGGTAGTCCCATGGATAACCATCGGGTTACTGGAGTTATTGTAGCTAGCATAATTACGGCGTTCTTTCATTTTTAGTAGAACCAATTTGTTGTTTGGAAATGCGTTAATTTCTTTTCCTGTAGTTATACGTGCAGGTTTCCACACAGTTATTTAGTGCCCTGTAATGAACTGTAATCATGCCCGCATGTGTTTAATAATCATTTACTTTGGTATGTAATATTCTTAGCGTGCATTTTGTGCTATATAAACGGGCGTGTTTCGCTTTAATTTCATTCACTATCAAGTACCGCCAATACAAGAATACAACACAATTAAAATTTCATTTTTAGTAGAACCAATTAAATTTTCATTTTTTTTCTTTTAGTCTACAGACAAAAATCCACCCCCAGACCCACGTTTATATTTTTTTAATAAAAGTAGGTTCATTTGCAAATAACCGTCTTTAACAAAAAAGTAACTTTCCGTCCAAAGTGTGTTTATTAAAAAAGTACTTTTCGCAGCCATGTTCGTTCCCAACGTTATAGCCTCAGCAACCCGATGAAGAATATGCTCGACGGCGACCTCGTGTGGAAGTTTAACTCGCTCAGCCACTTGGAGCGCCATGAGCTTTGTAAGAAAATCGGGACTTCCCCGGAACAGGTACCGCTTGCATAGGATATTCAATATATGGCGGGGACGATCGTCATATCACTACACGCCCGTCGTCGCCTTTCTGAAGCTATTGCAGTGTATTGTATAGAAACACTGCAAGAGTTCAGTTTTTAGTTTAGTTTATTTTTTGTTTCCACGATGAAAACATAAATCAGGATTTTTGAAAAAAAATTACAAGCAATAAATTATTAAAAAGATTATGTTAAGACACATTTACCCAATTGATAGAAAGAAAAACCATGAAGAACCTTGTGCACAAATGAATAGCCAGACTCTGGTTTTCATCCTCTTGCTTTATTACTAAAAATTACAATGACTAATTTGCCTAAAAGCAAAATCATTCCAATGATCGTGTTGATTGTTACACTACCTGCTTATTACATCCACCCCCTGTGTCCCTTTCCTTTAAACGGCTCGGTTACACAGGTCGTTTTTGCATCCAGATTCTAAACGACTTGATGGACATACACCGCGCCACCTCTGTCATGTGACGTCATTGTTTCGTAATCCTCGTGAAGTAGTAACGACGTCATGACGCAGGAAAATGCTTCGCTCTCAAAATCAATCATTTTTAAAATAAATTTTCGCAAAAATGAGTTTGTTTACAGTCTTTTAACGATTGAGGTTACTTTTTTAAGAGAGATTGTGAATAATATTATTTAGATGGTATATGATATTCATGTTTATTCCCTTGAATGGGAAAACCAAGGGGTTTAACTCAAGGGCAATCATGAGATCTTCTCGCGTCCACTGGTTAGTCTGGTAGTTTAGTGCGTCGCCTTTCAACTGTAGGTTAGAGGCACGCGGACATTGCCTGAACCGAGCGGATTGGTGAATTCTACTAAACTAAAGAACATAATCATACACAACCCATTGCAATAGCTCTGTTAACCCGACGGTGGCCGCGAAATGATCTGACCATTCCGCGTGTGTTAACCCCCTTGGTTTTCCTATTCACGAAAATAAACACAAATATCATGTCCTATTATAATATAGATAAGTAACAGTCACCTAAACACCCCATGTAAGAAATATTCCAACTGAACCCCTTACAACTCAACCCCTACAACTGAACCCCTTACAACTGAACCCCTTTACAACTGAACCCATTTTAACTGAACCCCTTTACAACTGATTCCCTACAAGTAAACCCTTTACAACTTTAACCACTTACAGCTAAACCCCTTTACAACTGAACCCCTTACAACTGAACCCCTACAACTGAACCCCTTTACAACTGAACCCCTTCCAACTTAAACCTTTTACAACTGAACCCTTTTCAACTGAACCCCTTACAACTTAACCCTTTTACAACTGAACCCCTTTTAACTAAACCCCTTTACAACTGAACCCCTACAATAAACCCCTTACAACTTAACCCTTTTACAACTAAACCCCTTTTTAACTGAACCCCTTTACAACTGAACCCTTTACAACTGAACCCCCTACAACTGAACCCCTTACAGCTTTAACCTTTTACAACTAAATAAACCCATTTTAACTGAACCCCCTTTGACTGAACCCCTTATAACTGAACCCCTTTACAACTGAATCCCTTTTAACTGAACCCCTTTCAACTGAATCCCTTTCAACTGAACCCCTTTTAACTGAACCCCCTTTAACTGAACCCCTTTACAACTGATTTCCTACAACTAAACCCCTTACAACTGAACCCCTTACAACTTTAACCTTTTACAACTAAACCCCTTTTAACTGAACCCCTACAACTGAACCCCACAAGTTAAGCCCGGTGACGTCGTAATATCTCATTGAATTGTGATAAAATTTGATGTTTTAAGTTTGTTTCCATCATCAGTATAAAAAATGTTACGACTTTTTAAGTAAATATGTCTGTTCGGCCTAATGTGTTTATGTAGATGCTTCAGTTGTCAAGTGGATTAAAAAGATGTTCAGTTGTAAGGGGTTTACTTATGAGGGCATAAGTTGTAAGGAGGCTGTGCTCGCGCGTGATCAAGAATAAAATCAACCTTCCGTGAACGGAGTTCGGTTAGAGTCATTTTGGAGTTTCAGTGGCCAGGGAGCTTCAAGTCAAATCTAGTGCTAGTCATAGGCGCTAATCGAGCCCATAAACAAAACACCAATACGCCACATAGTTCAGTTAAAATGGGTTCAGTTGTAAGAGGTTCAGTTGTTAAGGGGTTTAGATATAGGGCGTTCAGTGTAAGGGATTCAGTTGTAAAGGG
>CH003049.1:575513-611381 GCA_000149265.1 Ciona savignyi
AGATCCACCAGTTTGTGAAAGTTAGTCAACATTTTGCAGACAAAACTGTACATTTTTAGAGTATCCGTTGGAATTCAACTAAACATTGCATATATTTCGTCATGTTTTGACATCTTTATATATATGTTTACTTTGCAAATTAAAAAATCATTTTTATACACAAAACAACATAGATATAAGCTCCATCTTACACTGTCCTAATCACATGTGTACACCTAACAACATGTGTATAAGCTCCACTCTGCAAAATCCAAATTTTACTTGTCGACAAAGCAACCTGGATAAATGCTCCAATATTCCGGCAGGAATAAAGTGTGCACGGAGAAAAGTCGCAAATGCACGAGCATCACCGAACTTTGAAAGACATGACTTCGGATCAACTGTTCGATACACTTGCATCGATGGTTATCGACTGGTCGGTCAACGTGATGTACGATGTGTTGGAGAGAATACTTGGTCAGCAGATCCACCAGTTTGTAAAAGTTAGTTAACATTTTAAGAGAGTATCAGTTGGAAATGAAGTTGAGTTTCAAATATTTTGTCAACTGCTATTGGATTTATTGTCATGAAAATCAACTAAAAATTGTAGAGTTCTTAAATTTGTTTGACACTTGTATAAACTCCACTATGAAAACTTCCAATGACTTTTGTAGACAAAATAACGTGGATATGAGCTCCATATTAGACTATCCTAATCACATTTGTACACCAAGCAACCTGTGTATAAGCGCCACTTTGCAAACACCTAATTATAGGATAGGATAGGATAGGATATTCATGTTTATCCCCGTGAATGGGAAAACCTAGGGGGTTATCACACGGGCAATCGTCAGACCACCTCGCGCCCATCGTCGGGTTACCGGAGCTATTGCAGTGTGTTGTATATGATAGACACGTTCCTTCAATTTGGTAGAACCCATTAATCCGCTGGGTTCAGGCAATATCCGCAAAGTGCCTTGCCCAAGGACACAACCGACTAGCTAGCGACCAGTTTCGCACCTGCAACCTTTCGATTGAAAGGCGACGCACTTAACCGCTAGACCATCGGGCCGGACTCATTATATATTTGTACACAAAGCAACCTGGATAAATGCTCCACAATTTCCCACAGGAATGAAGTGTGCACCAAGAAATGTCGCAAATGCCCGAGCATTGCCAAACTTTGGAAGACATGACTTCGGATCAACTGTTCGATACACTTGCACCGATGGTTATCGACTGGTCGGTCAACGTGATGTACGATGTGTTGGAGAGAATACTTGGTCAGCAGATCCACCAGTTTGTAAAAGTTAGTTAACATTTTGTAGAAAAAAAGTATATTTTCAGAGTATTAGTTGCATTACGAGTTGAGTTTTAAATATTTTGTCAATAGCTATTAAATTGATTATAATGTCGACTAAACATTGCATATATTTCTGCATGTAACATCTTTAGATAGAAGCTTTTCCACCAGTTTGTCAAAGTTAGTACTCTTTTCAATTAAGTTAATTAAATGCTACATCTGTAAAAAATAACGTAGTGAGTTAGCACATCGCCTTACAGTCGAACGGTACTGTGATCGGAACATATCGCCAGCAGTAACCTGACAGTGGAGTACAGGTTCTAGCGGCTGCTTATTTAATTTATGATAATATTTAGAATTTACACGGTTGACCAGTAGAGGTTTTAGCTTTATTATTAATATTTGTCTCCATAAGCGCAACGGTACAAGTAAAATAATGCATACGCATAAACGGCTACGTAGTTTTATAAGAAGGGACAGGCTGTAGGGTACGTTAAGCGTACCCGCCCCTGTTACCACAAGAGGCTAGGCTATACAGACTGCGGATTTGAAAACAGTGCTGTAGACCTGGACATCTTTGTGTGTCTCTCTGATAAAATGAGGTCTTTTATATGCGATTTTGCAACAAAGGAAATATACGATGCAGAGTATCTAAAACACGCACAGTAGATGATATTTGCGCTCCGTACAATATAAAATCTAAGACATAACTTAGACATACGGTATAGTACTGGTTAAAGCTAGAAAGCAGTGTTGCATTAAACTATGCACATATGTAGCTGTGACATCATAATTTAGCTGTATCATCACTATTTGGTCTTGTAACATGTCGATAACTCCCGGCGAGCCAGATTAAAAGACCAGACGGGGCGAACTTACCCCCGGCCGAAGTTTGCCCAAGTCTGCTATATCTTATCCTAAATAAGAGAATAAACAATTACAGTAATTTTAAATAGGATCTATAGAGCTACTACAGTATGATATATATAATTAGGAGTTTTCAGTTTCAATTAAACAATTCCCGTGGGTCAAGTATTGTCCACTAAGTATCTTGTCCAAAGACACAACACAATTATATATTATTCAGCTGGTTTCGATCGAACATCCTTTCGGTTACTTGCAGACTGATGGCACTTATATCGACAAATGGGTCTGATCTTATTCTAATATATTTAAAATATTTCCCTTGTGGTTGTGTAAATAAACCAGCAACTTTACACAGTGTAAATTAATTGTCAACTTCTCATAGGGATCCAGTGTCAAATACGAGCTGTTGCAAATGCTAAAACCATTCCTGAAGGGCAATCCATATGGTACAGTGGAGACAGTGTGACTTATGAGTGTTTTGTCGGGTACCTAATGGTGGGGAGTGCTTTATCTACATGCCGTGATGATACTACATGGTCAACCCCCCAACCAGTATGCTTGAGTAAGTGGAAAGTGTATAAGTTCTGTTCTTACCTAAACCACCATTCAAATATTGCCTTTATTTTGTCACATATTGCAAGATTGCTTTAGTGTTTGAGAAAAATTTAATCTTTTTTAACACAAATGGAAAATAAATCTTAGGCTAACCACACCACAGCTATGCGGTATATTATTTTTAAGTTTTGATGAATTATACGATTTTTAACTAATTTTTATTGATATATAAACCTTTTTATTATATAATCGCAATAGAAGATTAAACCAACGCTACTGCTCATTCAGGCAAACATTTGTCCGACTGGTTAGGCTGGTGGTTTAGTGCGTCGCCTTTCAAATTTAGTCGGTTGTGTCCTTGGGCAAGGCCTGCAGTCGTAATGCCTGTAGTCGAGTTGATGGAGCTATTATATGGTTTGTGTATAACTAAATTACAGTTTGTGTATAATAAAAATTATAGTTATACTTTATCTAGATCGTGAAGGCAGTGTCAGTGGTTGTGATGTAACAGATGATGAAGATTGTTTTTCTGGGTCCGCCTCTGGTTCAGGGAGTAGACCCCCAGGTAATGATTTTTTATATCATCACTAAATGTATAGAAATAAATTGTAGATAAATTAAGATACTCAATTTATATATTAAATCATATGCAACACACTGTAGTAGCTGTGCCTGACTTAATAGCTTGGTGGGTTACTTGAACCCAGTGGATAATGGGTTCTACTAAATTACAGTAACCTCCCAAAATCATTCACCACACACCACAAGAGTTCCGGTAACGACAGTAGGCACGCTGTAATCTGGCGATTTACCCTGTTAATGCCACTTGTGTTATTCCATTAACGTCAATAAACATAAACATATCTTATTGCTATTCTGGCCTGAATCAACTAACAGTGAGCATAAATTATCAGACAATAACGATGGATAAGATATTTATGTTTATCCCCGTGAATGGGAAAACCAAGGATGTTAACTCACGGGCAATCGTCACATCACCTCGCACCTATCGTTGGGTTACCGAAGCTATCTTAGTGTGTTGCCAATGATATACAGTCTTTCATTTTGGTAAAACCCATTAATACTTTGGGTTCAGGCAATGTCAGTTAAGTGACTTGCCCAAGGACACAACCGACTAACTAGCGGGACAGCTTTGAAACTGCAACCCTTCGGCTGAAGGCAACGCAATAAATCACCAGTGGATTATAGTAAAGGATCCTTGGCCGAACAATTATTAATACACAATATTACAGTTAAATCGCAAACAAAAGTTAATTATTAGAATTGATATTGTATCATTTGACTAGTCGTTGTATAATTTTTTCGTCGTTAAAATTGTATCATTAAAATCGGAGTTAATCATTTGACTAGTCATTGTAAAATGTTCGCGTCGTTAAAATTGAATTATTAAAATCGGCGTTGTATCATTTGACTAGTCGTTGTAAAATGTTTGCGTCGTTAAAATTGTATCTTTACAATCGACTTGCATCATTAGAATCGACGTTGTATCATTTAACTGGTCGTTGTAAAAAATTTGCGTCGTTAAAAGTGTATCATTAGAATCGACTTGCATCATTAGAATCGACGTAGTATCATTTTTGCGTCGATGACGTTCCATATTCTGAAACAAAAATCACAAATTAGAAACGAAAATTGTTTCTTAGAAACGAAATGAGAAACAAAAATTTGTAAATGCGTACAAAAGTATAGTCGCTACCGCTCCCAATTACATTTGTAGACAAAACAACCTGGATAAAAGCTTTATTACTTTATTATTAAGCTTTATATTAAGAATAAACCAACGCTACTGCTCATTCAGGCAAACATTTTTCCGCATGGTTAGGCTGGCGGTTTAGTGCGTCGCCTTTCAATCAAGGGTTGCAGGTGCGAAATTGGTCGCTTGCTAGTCGGTTGTGTCCTTGGCAAGGCCTGCAGTCGTAATGCCTGTAGTCGAGTTGATGGAGCTATTATGGTTTGTGTATAACTAAGTTACAGTTTGTGTATAATAAAAATTATACTTATACTTTATCTAGATCATGAAGGCAGTGTAAGTGGTTGTGATATAACAGATGATGAAGATTGTTTTTCTGGGTCCGCCTCTGGTTCAGGAAGTAAAACCCCAGGTAATGATATTTTACATCATCACTAAATGTATAGAAATGAATTGTAGATAAATTAAGATACTCAATTTATATATTAAATCATATGCAACACACTGTAGTAGCTGTGCCTGACTTAATAGCTTGGTGGGTTACTTCAACCCAGTAGATAATGGGTTCTACTAAATTACAGTATAACCTCCCAAAATCATTAACGCCAATAAACATATCTTATTGCAATCCTAGCCTGAATCAACTGACAGTGAGCATAAATTATCGGACAATAACGATGGATAGGATATTTATGTTTAACCCCGTGAATGGGAAAACCAAGGATGTTAACTCACGGGCAATCGTCACATCACCTCGCACCTATCGTTGGGTTACCGAAGCTATTTTAGTGTGTTGCCAATGATATACAGTCTTTTATTTTGGTAAAACCCATTAATACTTTGGGTTCAGGCAATGTCAGTTAAGTGACTTGACCAATGACACAACCGACCAGCTAGCGGGACAGCTTTAAAACTGCACCCCTTCGGCTGAAAGGCAACGCAATAAAACACCAGTGGATTAGTAAAGGATTACCCTAATCACATTTGTACACCAAAGAGCCTGTGTATAAGTTAGGATAGGAGGATAGGATATTCATGTTTATCACCGTGAATAAGAAAACCAAGTGGTTTTTGGTAGAAAACATTAGTCTGCTGGGTTTAGGCAATGTCCGTAAAGTGCCTTGCCCAAGGACACAACCGACTAGCTAGCGACCAGTTTCGATTGAACGGCGACGCACTTAACCGCTAGACCACCGGCCGGACAAGTTCGATTCTGCAAACTCTCAATTATATTTGTACACAAAGCAACCTGGATAAATGCTCCGCTATTTCCCACAGGAATGAAGTGTGCTCCGAGAAATGTCGCAAATGCCCGAGCATTGCCAAACTATGGAAGATATAACTTCGGGTCAACTATTCGATACACTTGCACCGATGGTTATCGACTGGTCGGTGAACGTGATATACGATGTGTTGGAGAGAATACTTGGTCTGCAGATCCACCAGTTTGTAAAAGTAAGTCAACATTTTGCAGACAAAACTATTTTTACTACTATAATCTGATCCTATATTGTACACGGACGGAAATCTATATTTTAAAGTTTCATTGCTAATATCAAATATCATATTTTTATTTAGTACACAATATATTTAGATTGGATATTCATGTTTATTCCCGTAAATGGAAAACCCAAAGGGGTTAACACACGGGCAATCGTCAGATCACCTCGCGCCCATCGTTGTGTTACTGTAACTATTTCAGTGTGTTTTATATGATAGACACGTCCTTTAATTTCGTAGAACCCATTAATCCGCTGAGTTCAGGCAATGTCCGTAAAGTGCCTTGCCCAAGGACTCAACCGACTAGCTAGCGACCAGTTTCGCACCTTCAACCTTTCGAATAAAAGGCGACGCACTTAACCGCAAGGCTAAACGGCCGGACAAATGAATAACCTATCCTATCCTAGAGTTGGACCCCTGTGTTAGCACTCCGTGTCAAAACAATGGGGAGTGTAGGAAGGTTGATGGAATATCGTACACTTGTACATGCCAACAGAATTACAGAGGAGACAATTGTGAAACAAGTAACTATTGCATTCTTTAACAACTTCAGTATGAGGCTTGTTTGACCAACCGATTTGTCTGGTGGGTTAGTGCGACGCATTTCAGCCGAAAGGTTACAAGTTTAAAAGTTAGTTAGTTGTGTCCTTGGGCAAGGCACTTAACACACATTGCCTTAATCCAGGTTTCCACTAAATTGTAGGAACGTCCTAATCATACACAACATGCTATAATAGCTCTGGTAACCCGACGATGGGCGCGAGGTGATTAATGATTGCCCGTGTGTTACCCCCCTTGGTTTTACCATTCACGGGGACAAACATCAACATACCATTATCATTCCTTATATATCATTAGGTAAGTATCATGTAAAGCCTCTGGTATTACCATATGTCCTTATCCGAATTGCTGGAGCTATTACAGTGTATAAAACACGACTTTCAATTTGGACAACACATTAGATATCACTGGGTTGGAGTGATTTAAAGTGACTTTCTCAGATGCACGGTAATACACCTCATGTCCACAGTAGAATTGCTGGAGCTCTTATAGTTTGTATATAACTAAATTAGAGTAGAACAAATTAAATTAGTTCGGTCAATGTCCGTTAAGTACTCTTCCTAAAAAGACAACCGACTAGTTAGAGACCAGTTTCAAACCTGAAACTATTTGTCTAATAGGAACAAACTAACACACCAATCTAATGCCGAAATATTTTCAGTTATAAACCCCTGCTTTAACAACCCATGTCAAAATGGGGGTACGTGCACCCAGAACGGACAGGATTATCAATGCACATGTCAGGGGAGATTTGAAGGTCCTAACTGCGAAACTGGTAGGAGATTTTTTCGTGTTTTTTTTTCTGCCTGAAAATCTGTATTTTAGGAATATTGAAATGGAAAAGTTTTCTTTGTTGATTTGCACTTTACATTTTAACTTACCTGTGATGTAACAGTAAGTAAAGTTTATAAACAATGACAGAGACTTCCAACCAGATACCTATCAGATGTTCTTCCCCGTTAATGGAAAAAAACAAAGGGAATTAAAAAAACTCTTTAATTTGGTAGAACCAATTATTCCGCTAGGTTCAGGCAATATCCGTTAAGTGCCTTGCTCAAGGACACAATCGACTAACTAGCGACCAGTTTCGTACCTGCAACCTTTAAGCTGAAAGGCGGCGCACTTAACCACCAAAATAACCCGTCGGAGTGTAAATGACATAAATATACTCATTTATAACTCTGCGTGAACATTAGATACTCATTTTTAACCCTGTATGGATATTAGATACTTATTATTGAAATTGGATAAGGTTATGAAGAGTGAGAAATTAGTATGTAATGTTAAATACTCATTTCGAAACCTTCATTGACATTAGATTTTTTCCACCAAGATATTTATTAACCTATCCCAGTTAGTAGTTAATAGTCATAAAGCCTTATTTTGACTGCACAGCCACGATCTTATCTACCCGACCATAATTATGGATCCCAATTGAAAAATTGGGACACATATTGTTTTTGTCCGTTTTTTTTCGTCAAAGGTTTGACAGGCATGGCACGTCGCCCCGACATCTACCAGAAGGAATAATGGAATCGTAATGAAACTTAGCCATTTGTTAGATCACATGGTCTAGATATACAGAAACCAAAATTTTGGGTGATAAATCAAGGGGAATTCCCCTGGAAGGCCAAAAACCAAAATGGTATTTTTTATAAAAAAAGTAGCTTTTTGTGGCATAGCGCTTAAACGGCTGCTCCAATTTGAATAAGATTTTGTGGAATGTAAGTGCATTAGGCACTGATTTAACACTTAAAAGAAATAAAAAAATTACCTAGGGAAATACCCTAAAAAATAAGATTTTGTTCTCAAATCATGATTGTGACAGGCATGTCATGTCGCCCCGACATCTACCAGAAGGAATAAGGGAATAAAAATGAAACTTAGCCATTTGTTAGACAACAGGGCCTGGATATGCAGAAGCCAAAATTTTGGGTGATAAATCGAGGGGAATTCCCCTGGGAGGTTAAAAACCAAAACGTTATTTTTTTATGATAAATTTAGGTTTTTGTGGCATAGCGCTTAAACGGCTGGTTCAATTTGAATAAGAATTGGTGGAATTTAGGTGCATTAGGCACTGATTTAACACTTGGAAAAAATAAAAAATTACCTACGGAAATACCCTAAAAAATAAGATTTTGTTCTCAAATCATGATTGTGACAGGCATACCATGTCGCCCCGACATCTACCAAAAGGAATATTAGAATCGAAATAAAAATTGAACATTTGTTAGACAACATGGTCTAGATATGCAGAAACCAAAATTTTGGGTGATAAATCTAAGGAAATTCCCCGGAGACGTTAATAACCAAAATGGTATTTTTTCTAAAAAACTTGTTTTTTGTGGCATAGCGATTGAACGGCTGCTCCAATTCGATTCAGATTTGGTGGAATGTAAGTGCATTACCTACTAATTTAACAAGTAGAAAAATTAAATAAAAAAATCTAGGGAAATACCCCAAAAAATAAGATTTTGTTCTCAAATCATGATTGTGACAGGCATGGCATGACGCCCCGACATCTACCAGAAGAAAGAATAAAATAGTAATAAAGCTTGGTCATTTGTTAGACAACATGGTCTAGATACGCAGGAGCAAAATTGTTGGTGATAAATTTAGAGGAATTCCCCGGAGACGTTAATAACCAAAACGGTATTTTTTTCTTAAAAACTAGTTTTTTGGCATAGCGCTTGAACGGCTGCTCCAATCTGATTCAGATTTGGTGGAATGTAGGCCTAAGTGCATTACCTACTTATTTAACAATTAGAAAAAATAAATAAAAATATCTAGGGAAATACCCTAAAAAATAAGATTTTGTTCTCAAATCATGATTGTGACAGGCATGGCATGACGCCGCGACATCTACCAGAAGGAATAATAAAATAGTAATAAAGCTTAGTTATTTGTTAAACAACATGATCTAGATACGTAGGAGCAAAATTGTAGGTGATAAATCTAGGGGAATTCCCCGGAGACGTTAAAATCCAAAACGGTTATTTTTTAAAAAATTAGCTTTTCGGAACATAGCGTTTAACCGGCTGCTCTAATTGTGATCAGATTCGGTTGAATGCTAGATCGTTGGCCACCCTGTGTCACTTAAAAGAAAGAAAACATTTACTTAGGGTAACCCCCTTAAAAATGAAGATATGTTCCTGACTCATGATTGTGACAAGCATGCCACATTGCACTGACATCTCCTACAAGGATTCGTCAAATCGGATTAAAACTTTAAGAATAGATAGTTAACATGACCCACATATGTAAAAACATAAACTTATTTACCAAGCATATAGGGAATTTTCCGATGCCATGAAAACTAAATCGAACTGTTTAAGAAATTTAGCTTCTTTTTAATACAGCACTTATAAAAAGCTTTAATTTAAAACATTTGTGATGAAATCTTTGTAAATCTATCACGATTGTTCTTTTTTACCTAAACATGGAGAAGAAGTTTGGTTTGATAACTATGGGACCCATGAGTTTATGCTTGCAGAAACAATAACTACATACACAGTGTATAAAATACAAAATGTGGTTAGGGACCATGTAGAATAAATATATGGCATGCAACATGTGTTTTACAAATAGTGGTGGTTAAACACGTGGTTGACACTCTCTAGTTAATTTACACAGCATTACTTTCGACAGTTAAACGATGTCCGGATATGAATTTAAGCCCTGGTGTTCGTACAACTCCTGGTAGCAGTTTTACAGTTGGTGGATCAGCCAGGTTTCAGTGCATTGATACTAACAAGGTGCTCAGTGGTAACCAGGAGTCGAACTGTTTGTCTGATCAAACGTGGGATAAAAGCCCCCCTACTTGTGGTAAGTATGTCGTATATGCTTTGTGTATCTCTTGTGGTTTACGTGCTGATATGACGTCCATTATAATTTATGTTATACATAATGTCATGTACAATATTTCACTCTGACTGATTATCCTGGTGGGTTAGTACATCACCTTTCAGACGAAGGACTGCAGGTTCAAAACTAGTTGCTAGCAAATTGGTTGTGTCCTTATGAAAGGCACTTAATCAACAGATTAACGGGTTCTACGAAATTGTAGGAACGTCTTAGTCAAACACAACATACTGAAATAACCCCTAGAACCCGACATTGGACGCGGGGTGATATAATTGTCCGTATTTTAATCCCCTTGGTTTTCCCATTTTCGGAGATAAACATGAATATCCCATTCTGTTATTTTATACTCGTTACTAATTACAACACTGAAATTCCGTATGCAACGATTGTCTGAAACTGTAGACTTCACGTGAGGTGATCTGTCGATTGCCTATGTGTCAACGCCCTTGTTTTTGTCATTCACGGGGATGAACATGAATATCCCATCCTTTACCACATTCACATGACAAAGCATTGGATAACCACAACCTTATTATACAGTGGCTCCCGTTGTAATGTGCCCGGAGCTGATTGCGCCTTTAAATGGGAATTTAATCCTACGCGGCGGGACATCGCGTAACGTTGGAGCAACGTACCGGTACAGATGTAACGAAGGGTACAACTTAAAGGGTGCCTCGTCATATATTGTATGTTTGGAGGATCATACTTGGTCACTTGCTGAAAGAGAACGTCCGCGCTGCATAGGTTTGTCTTATATTATCCATGTTTAATTCTGACCATTATGGGCATAGATTACTCTGCTATCAAATAAAGATTGGTGGTTTCTAAACACTGGAATCCAGAGGTTAAAAACTGTGTGCGACCTAATAGTTTCGTGAGTCGCATTTCTGCCGAAAGGTTGCTGATTCGAAACTGTTCAGTAGCTAATTGGCTGTCATTAGCGGACATTGCCAGATGGTTCAACGGATTTTACCAAAATTAAAAAAAAAACTTCTAAACCATGTAATATTCTGCAAAAGTTTTGCTAATCCGACAGTGCACGCGAGGTTATAGGACGATTGCCCGTGTGTTAACGCCCCCTGTGCTTTTTTATTCATGGAAATAAACATGATTAATATTATTTCCAGTCCCGGGCTGCACGATTTTCTTGTTACCTTCTGGAGTATCCCTACCGCAAGGTGAACACCCCGTGGGCAGGCAATTTACTGTAGCCTGTAGCGGCAACCAGGTCTTGAGGGGCGGCCCTTCTGGCATTGTGTGCAGAGGTCGAAATGAGTGGAGCACTCCTATCAGCAGCTATTCATGTAGCCCGCAATAATTGGTTATGTGACACCATAATGTAACACAATAAAGTATGTTGTGATGATGACATGTTGTATTAACGATATCTAGTGTTAATAATATCTTCTTTAAAACAATTACGAGATATGGTCATTACTAATACAAGTAAATCACCTACATAAACGTAGTCTTGTAGCGGTTATAGAGCGAAAGGTCGCCAAATCTATCCTTTACCTGACCGTTTCTTTATCTATCAACCTCCCACCTACTGTTAGGATAGGATAGGATAGCATATTCATGTTTATCCCCGTGAATGGGAAAACCAAGGGGGTTAACACACGGGCAATCGTCAGATCACCTCGCGCCCATCGTCGGGTTACCGGAGCTATTGCAGTGTGTTGTATATGATAGACTCGTTCCTTCAATTTGGTAGAACCCATTAATCCGCTGGGTTCAGGCAATGTCGGTAAAGTGTCTTGTCCAAGGACACAACCGACTAGCTAGCGACCAGTTTCGCATCTGCAACCTTTCGATTGAAAGGCGACGCACTTAACTGTTAGACCAACGGAGCGGACCAAATTCTTATCTCTCACTGATTTGTAATATACTCCACAAGTCCTTTGCAGCCTGTTAACGTGGTGGTTGCACGAAGAAATCAAAACAAATGTTATAAACCTTTTCGATAAAATAAAACTAGTTTCTTTTTTAATCTATAGACTGCGTAATTACATGATCCTGGCATGATTGCTTTTTTGGCGTTAATGTTGAAAACTTTGCATTGGAAAATTCTTTACGGGACTGCTTTTTTATTTTATATAATAATAATGATGACACATAAAAATGTTGGGGCTACAAAAAGGTAACAGTTTCGATTATTTTACATCGGATTCCATTTCGATTTATGAAAATTAATTTTGTTTTTATGCAATGCGATAGAATACTCAGTTATGGAAATTTCCTTGACAAATTCGATGGACATTAAAATTCGGAACAGGAGATTCTGAAACTTTTGCACGGTAATAACAAAGCGAGCACACAATTAAATAAAGCCTTTGTTTTAGGCAACGGAGCTTGAATACCAAGAGTTTTGTCGGTGGTATTTAAATTAAGGTTCATGTGGGTCTTAGCGCACATCCAGCTTTCAATTTCGTGTCAGTATTTAGAAGTGTTTACATTGCGCAAATAAATGTATATCTGTTTCTGAAGAGTTTTGACAGAAGTTACAGTTGGGAGAATCTTTAAGGTTTAAAGAGCGAAGGTAAATATTTGTGACGAGAGCTTGCATATTGATTTTATATTGCAGTGATCTTAATCTGTTTTCCAAGGTACATATGTAGTTTAATGTATAAACGCCTTGCCAATTTAGTTCATTCTGTAGTCCCAGATCTGTTTCCCATGCCAGTTGTTTGTTCCTCGGCTTTTCTGTTTTTTACGGCAGCGAGCATACCATAGTTTATTGTTTGTTGTGTGGTCAGTTTCTTGTGTTGAAGTTATTCTCAATTGATACACGTGGCGTTGCACTGGTACTAACGTTCATATTGTTTAGTACAGCTGCTTTAAGTTGGTTGTATTCCATGAAAAGTTGTCTGTTGTTCGGGTTGATTTTGTGGCTGAGGCATAGTTGGTCGTAATCCATGTACTCGTCGTTAATGTCGATAAGTTGGTAAAATTCTAAAATCCCGGCCTCCACAAAGGTTAGTATGTACATTGGTTTGTTCCTGAATTTAATTTCTTTTTGTAGCCACAGGGGGAGTAAAAGAGCGGTGGTTGTTCCCTGCTACACGTCGCTCTCCATACGTCCAGGCAGCATCTGAGGGCTTTAAATGGTACTATCTTAGGTAGCAGTTGGTTATCATGTCTTAAGGTTGTGCCAAGGTAGGCGGCCATTTTGCGTTCACTTATTGAGTTTTTTCGATCCGCTTCCAGGCTTGTGTCAAAATTATGGTCGAAGAACTGTCCTATTTATTTCATTCTTATGATGGCAGAGGTGTAGGATTCAGCGTCGATCATTCGTATTCCGCCATCAGCAAGATCGTTGCACATTACATTCCTTCGTACCCTTTCTTATTTCGAATTCCAAAGTAAGTGAAATAAAAGAATATTGAGTTTCTTGAAAAATTCCTTTTTTACGTAATTAGATGTCAGGGCGACATGGGCATGCCGCCAAGCGTTTGACGAACAAAAAGGGGAAAAAAAGATAAAAGGACACATTTTTCCAAATGGGACCCATTACTAAGATTAATAAAACACAATCTCTCTGAATGATCTGAGTCAAATCTGTTGTATTGTGTAAACCATTCCTTAGTTTATTGTGTTGCCTCCGATTATTTATAATGATTACCCCCCCCACGCCCTCGACATTTCTACATTTCCCGCGCCAGCTAATTGTGTATACCTCGTGTTTGTGTGCCTGTGTAAGTCAGTTGGTACTCGTCAAAATCAGAATACAACATGGTGTCAGAAGTGTGAAATTAATTATTGATAAAGTTTATAGAAGTATAAAAAAATGGCAAATTTTCAAGTAGCTACTCCGGAAGGGTTTGATTTAAAAACACCAGAAAGTTGGCAACAATGGCCCAACGTTTCGAACGTTTTCGCGTTGCTTCGGGGCTTGTTTTCCAAGTCTAATG
The DNA here is from genome assembly GCA_000149265.1 of Ciona savignyi. NCBI lineage: Eukaryota > Metazoa > Chordata > Ascidiacea > Phlebobranchia > Cionidae > Ciona > Ciona savignyi. The sequence goes on from CH003049.1 coordinate 589,765, forward strand.
TGCTAAAAGTGAACACCTTAATCTATTGTATGGGAGGAAAAGCAGAAGAAATATTTACAGCGCTTGAATTAACTGAAGAAGAAGCAAAAAATTTGCAAAAGTAAAAGCAAAATTTGATCAATACTTCAACGTGCGACAAAAGTTAATATTCGAGCGAGCACAAATCAACAAGAGAAATCAACGTCCAGGTGAACCTATCGACCAATATATAACGTGCTTATACTCAATGAGCGAATATATAAGATACAGTGAGTAACCTTAAAGACGAATTACTATGAGATAGACTAGTGATTGGAATAACGGATAAAGGACTGTCACAAAAATTCCAAATGGATCCAGAATTGACACTTAAAAAAACTATAGATACTGCACGGCAAACCGAAAGGGTTAAAATTCAACAACAGACACTGCTTAACGCAAACGAAGAACCGATTGAAGAGGAACTGGTAGGAGCGGCTAGAGCAAAATACCAAACAAACAAATTAACAGAACGAAGAAAGAAAACCTGCAATAGATGCGGATGGCAACAGCACCTCAATCAAGATAAGTGTCCCGCCCTAAATATTAAATGCTACAAATGTTCCAAAATTGAACATTTTGCGAGACGTTGTCGTACGAAATATGTAGGTGAAGTCTTTACATGTGAGTACGATGTTGCTAATAACGGTGAAAGTAAAATCTTTAACCCTTTGTGTTGTGCGTATGTGGGCGCTTCATTTACCTCGACATCTCGAGATAAGTGGATGACAGAAGTTGGGATTTTATCGTTAGTATGTTACCTTTCACTATTTATAAACCGTTAACAAACCTTCGACTGGAAAAAGCGACAGACGTCTCATAGGTCCAGACGGCAAAATCTTAGACGTTTTGGGTATGATTCCGTCATGTCGTATTTCTATTAACGGCATGTGAGAACACAGGCGTTGTATGTGACAAAAGGCGGGAAATACCCATTGCTTGGAAAACCTACAATTCAGGCCTTAAAGTTACTAACGTACGTTAGTGAAGTAAATGTAGCCCGAAGAAATGACAAAGGGAAATATAATAACGCAAGTAAAACGACTAACAGACTGGTGCGCCGGTAGTTCATAAGAAAGATGGCAACATTCGCTAACAGACTGGTGCGCCGGTAGTACATAAGAAAGATGGCAACATTTGCTTATGTGTCGATTTCACGCAACTTAACAAAAGCGTAAAACGGGAGCGATATCTTCTACCTTACGTAGATAAAGTATTGGGCCAATTGGCAGGCGCGAAGGTTTTCTCTAAACTAGATGCAAAATCTGGTTTCTGGCAGGTTAAGCTCACTAATCAATCACGATTGTTTACAACGTTTATGACACCGTTTGAAAGATTCTTTTATGACACCGTTTGAAAGATTCTTTTATGACACCGTTTGAAAGAATCTAAAATGTCGGAGATTCTCTGTGTAGAGGAAGGGGTCGTTTGCGAAATGGACGATATTCTGGTTCACGGTCAAAATAAAAAAGAACACGATTGGCGTCCAGAACGAGTCTTCAGAAAACTTCAAAAATGTGGTATGACGCTTAGCGGTACTAAATGTGAATTTTCATGCAATCAAGTCAAATTCGTCGGACACATCATAGATGCAAATGGTATACGAGCAGACCCCGACAAAATTGAATCAATTGAGGAGATGAAAGAGCCCAGAAACGTCACCGAACTTCGTCGATTCTTGGGAATGGTAAACCAAATAGGTAAATTCACTTCCACTCTAACCGAATCGTCGAAAGCACTTAAGAGAGCTGCTAGTCAAAAGTAAGATTTGGGTTTGGGGCGAGCGGCAGCAACGTGCGTTTGACGGGTGTTAAACAAATTTGTGCTTCAATTGGCGTTTTACGACTGCAATCGTGAAACGATAGTTTCTGCAGATGCTTTATTCTACGGTCTTGGAGCAGTGTTGTTGCAGAAACATGGTGTAAAAAAGCTTGGAAACCGGTGGCATATGCTTCCCGCTCAATGAACCTGACGAACAGCGGTACGCTCAAATTGAAAAGGAAGCTCTTGCGGTAACATGGACATGTAAATGGTTTTCAGTATACGTTTAAGTATTAAAGTTTACCGTGCACACCGATCATAAGCAACTTGTATCGCTACTTGGGTCTTAAATATTAAGCGATTTACCTCCACGAATATTAAGGTTCCGATAAAGATTGATGCGATTCCGCTACGACGTGGTGCATGTACCTGGAAAACAACTGACCGTAGCGGATACCCTATCCCGAGCTCCACTACATGATGAGCCAAACTCCAGTAATGCCACAGAAAGTTTGATGTCTATTGTCGACGCGATACCGGAGTCAAACAGAAGGATCGAAGAAATTAAACAAAGTGTGGCCAAGGATCCAGTTTGTAGTCAAATTATTTCATTTTGTAAAACTAAGTAGCCACGGAGGTCTGAACTTAAAGAACCCTTACAATTATATTACCCTTACAGACATTTTCTGTAGGAAAAATGGTATTCTGCTATACGGAAGCAGACTGGTGATCCCAACGGCGATGCGAGACGAGGTGTTGAGGAGACTACATAAAGGGCACATCTGAATCACAAAATGTCGAGCTAAAGCAAGAGAGTCGGTTTGGTGGCCGTTGCTAAATAAAGAGATAGGTGAAATAATTGCCAATTGCGAGTACTGTGCAACATTTTCTAACCATCGTTCTGAACCTTTACAGCCGATACCCAAACCAACAAGGCCCTGGCAAAAATTGGGGACCGATCCATTTGATCATAAGGGTGAAACTTATCTATTGGTTGTAGATTACTTTTCACGATGGATTGAGGTAGAATTGCTACACAGCACAACAACAGTAAAAGTTGTAAAACTAATTAAATTCAGGTTTATGAGGTTCGGCGTCCCAGATACTATAGCATCTGATAATGGGCCCCAGTATGCTTCGCAAGAATTTAAAGATTTCACAAACCTATATGAAACTAGAGAGTGTCAACCACGTGTTTAACCATCACTATTTGTAAATCACATGTTGTATACCCTATATTCATGCTACAGGGTCCCTAACCATAATTTGTATTTTATACACTGAGTATGTAGTTTTTGTTTCTGCAAGCATAAACGCATGGGTCCCATAGTTAACATACCAAACATATTTTCAATATTAAGTTAAATAAAGAATAAACGTCCTAAATTTACGAACATTTTACCACAAATGTTTTAAATTATAGCTTCTTTTCAAGCGCTGTAGTGAAATAAAGCTAAATTCCCAAATAGTCCGATTTAGTTTTTCATGATTTCAGGGAATTCCCCTGGGTTAAATAGATAAGTTTCTGTTTTTACATAAGTGAGTCATGTTATGTAGCAATTCTTAAATTTTTAATCAGATTTGTCGACTTCTTGTTGGAGATGTCAGTGCGATATAGCATGCCTGTCACAATCACAATTCAGGAACAGATTGACGAAAAAAACGAAAAAAAAACGGACAAAAACAATATGTGTCCCATTTTTTTAAATGGGATCCATAATAACCCACCTAACATCCATTTCGATGTTTCCTCAGACCAATGGTAAATCTGAATGAGCGGTTAAAACTGTTAAACACCTTTTACACAAGTCCAACGATTTGTCGAGAGCCTTACTGGCCTTTCGAACGGCGCCATTAATTAACGGATTTTCTCCTTCGCAGTTATTAATGGGAAGAAGACTTCAGACGGCGGTTCCAATGAGTCGTAAAATGTTGGTACCGAGGTGGCCAAATTTCAACAGACTGAAGAAACTAGAGAAGAGTGCGCAACATCGACAAAGGAGAAAAATGACAGGAGGCATAGAGTTAGGCTTTGCCGAGCCTTCGTGTCGGCGACCGCGTAATTATCCGCGACAACCGAAAAGAAGTAAAAAGTACGCACCGGTTGCCTCGGTCGTACATAATCGGCACATCCGGAGGAGGGATGTTCCGCAGAAACCGACACTTAATAAATGTGTTGCCTAGGACAACGATCGAACAAACGAATTCGCAACTGACCCTGTCTGCAACTCCACGCAGGCCCAGACGAACTATTCGGCCACGAGTAATGTTTAGTCCTTTGTTTAAAGTATTGCAATGTAAATCTGTATCTTTCTACTGTTTCTTTTATATAACTTAAAAGGGAGATGTTGTATTGTGTAAACCATTCCTTAGTTTATTGCGTTGCCTTCGACTATTTATAATGATTACTCCCCAACGCCCTCGACATTCCTACATACCCCGCGCCAGCTATTTGGTATACCTCGTGTTTGTTTGCCTGTGTAAGTCAGTTGGTACTCGACAAAATCCGAATACAACAAAATCGAAATGAAATAACTAGCCAAAGTCATTGGAAAGAATAAAACGCATGACAGATTTTGTGGCGAATTAAATAAAGAGGACTAAATAATAAAATAGGATCACCACACATAAATATAGACTAATATCATATTTACGCTTGGCTGTACGGTTTTCTGCGTTTTGCCTGCCTGAAGAACAAAATACAAAACGCTGGCGGCCGATTCTTTTATTCCGACTGTATTTAGCCGAATATATCACTCGGAAATCGCCAAAGGGTATTTCGCGTTAAATTTCCCGTTTCGCAGGATTAGTTGTACGTACATTGATTTTATTAATTATCATTAGCGAAAAATCGTCAGCTTCTTAACTAACAGTTCTGCTAGCTTTTTTGCTTGCAAAATGCTTGTTTGCAAAAAGCGTACTAGCCGATAGGATAGAATATTCATGTTTATCCACGTGAGAAGGAAAACCAATGAGGTTATCACACGGACAATCGTCAGATTACCTCTCGCCCACCGTCAGGTTACCGCGAGCTATTTCAGTGTGTTGTGTATGAATTATACGTTAGATAGACTGTCAGTTTATAGTCAAAATACCAGGTGTCTTTACACTTAAATAGTAAGCTAATAATGTGATTATTAAAATATTATTAATACACAGATAAAAAAGTAGGTCACGAATTTTGAAATGATCAAGGCTGCAGTACTTTTAGCAGTATTTGCGTTATTAAATACGGGTTTGTTATGTATTTGCTGTATGTTTTATTTGTATGTTTATCATTGTTGATATTAAAATTAAACAATTTTTAATGCACATAAATACAACTTTGACAACTTGCATCAAAACGAGAAATAAAACGGTCTTAGTAACGAGGCAAACATTGCTTCAAAACTTATCCCAATTACAAATTCCTAAATGTGGTGGATTGCTTTGTTTAAACGACCCATATTATGAATTATACACAATTATGGATCAAAACTTAGCTCGTCGGTATAAAATACTTTTCTACATTTAGTATCACACCAGTAAAACAGGGTTAGCATTTCGTTTTTTGTTATTAACCTTTAAACTCTAAGCATCAGCTAAAATAAACATTGGCTTAAAAAAGACTTTATGTTTCGATTGCTTACACAGGTCTTGCATTCTTACAGCTCAATAACCTCCGTCTGATTAGTCTGGTGGATTAGTCTTTCAACCAAAGGGTTGCAAATTCGAAACTGATTACCAGATAGTCGGTTGTCTCCTTGAGCAAGCCACTTAACGTACATTGCCTGAACCCAGCGGATTAATGGGTACTACTAAATTGAAAGAAGATGTTAATCATACACAACACACTGCAGGAGGTCCGGTGGGCGCGAGGTGATCTGACGATTACTCCTGTATTACAGAGATATACATAAATATTCTATCCTCTTATCCTGCAGGGATATTGAGTCAGAGATGTCCAGCACGGTCAGCGAATCCAGGACGGCAGTGTAAGAAACCCTGCACCATAGACTCGCAGTGTAGAGGGGGTTTAAAAAGATGCAGATGCGACAATGTCTGCGGGATGTCATGTTTTAACCCGAGTAAGTTAAAACTTAGGAAATAAACTGACTGAAGATACAAGGTAAGGACAATTGCCGGGAACGATTTAAAATGACTGTTGTTGACCGAATAGCTTGGTAAGTTAGCTCGGCGCCGAAGCGTTGTATGTTCCAGAAGAAACATCTATATCATACGCAACACGTTTCACTAGTCACCTGACAATGAGTGCGGGGTGATCTAATAGCCCCACTGAACTTACTTACCAAAATTGAAACAATGTGTGAATCACACAACACACTGCAATAGCTCCGGTAACCCGACGATTGGCGCGAAGTAATCTGACGATTGCCTAACGTCCTTGGTTTTTCCATTCAAGGGAACAACGAATATCCTATCCTATCCTAATACATAACACAACGCAATACCCCCAAGTTCACAACGGCTGCAACGAGATAATTTTACGATCATCTGTGTGTTAACTCTATTAATGATAACATTTTTCCAGCATTTACGGGTATAAAACATGAAACTCCTTATCAGGTATCCCAGCGGAATACCGAAATTGTTTTAATGTCTTTTAAATATTAAGATCTTGTTTGCCGAGACCCAGAGCCATTTCCCCATGGTCAAATAACTGGAGAGCGCACATACGGGCAGGCCATCACCTATTCCTGTGACGTCGGTTATAACTTTGAAAATAAAAAGAACATGTCAATCAGACAAGAACTGGAGCGATTTCCAAATAAAATGCGATCGTAAGTATTTGCTAACTTCCTGAGTATTTGCTAACTTCGTGAGTATTTGCTAACTTCGTAAGTATTTGCTAACTTCGTGAGTATTTGCTAACTTCGTGAGTATTTGCTAACTTCAGGAGTGTATGCTAACTTCGTGAGTATTCGCTAACTTCGTGAGTATTTGCTAACTTCGTGAGTATTTGCTAAGCTCAGGAGTATATGCTAACTTTATGAAAATTTGCTAACTTCGTGAGTATTTGCTAAAATCATGAGTATTTGCTATCATCGTGATTATTTTCGTGAGTGCGCCGGGAATGCTCGTATCAACCTTGATATAAGCTCTACTCTACAAAGTCCCAATTACATTTGTAGACAAAGCAACTTGGATAACAGCTCCATTATTCCCTCAGGTATGAAGTGTTTACAAAGAAACGTCACAAATGCACAATCATCACCTAACTTTGGAAGATATGACTTCGGATCAACTGTTCGATACACTTGCGCCGATGGTTATCAACTGGTCGGTCAACGTGATGTACGATGTGTTGGAGAAAATATTTGGTCTGCAGATCCACCAGTTTGTGAAAGTTAGTCAACATTTGCGAACAAATATGCATATTTTTAGAGTATTAGTTGCAATACAAGTTTGTAGTTTCGATAAAAACTTCTTTTATCTGCTATTGGATTTATTGTCATGGAAATCAACTAAACAATTAACAGAGCTCCCAATTTTTGACATCTTTATATATAAGTTTTACTTTGCAAATTAAAAAATCATTTTCTACACAAAACAACCTGGATATAAGCTCCATATTACACTGTCCTATTCACATGTGCACATCAAACAACCTGTGTATAAGCGCCACTCTGCAAACACTTAATTACATTTGTACACAAAGTAGACTGTATAAAAGCTCCACAATTTCCCACAGAAATGGAGTGTTTACAGAGAAACGTCGCAAACGCACAAGCATCACCGAACTTTGGAAGACATGACTTCGGATCAACTGTTCGATACACTTGCATCGATGGTTATCGACTGGTCGGTCAACGTGATGTACGATGTGTTGGAGAGAATACTTGGTTTGCAGATCCACCAATTTGTGAAAGTAAGTCAACATTTGCAGACAAAAATGTATATTTTTAGAGTATAAGTTAAATTACAAGTTTGTAGTTTCGAATACAAATTCTGTCAACTGCTATTGGATTTATTGTCATGTAAATTAACAAAACATTTCACTGAGTTCTTCATGTTTTGACATGTTTATATATAAGTTTTACTTTGCAAATTAAAAATCATTTTTCTACACAAAACTATCTGGATATAAGCTCCATCTTACACTGTCCTAATCACATATGTACACCAAACAACCTGTGTATAAGCGCTACTTTGCAAACACCTTATTACATTTGTACACAAAGTAGCCTAGATAAAAGCCCTTCGATTATTTTAGGAATAACCTGTACTGGGAGAAATGTCGCAAATGCACGAGCATCACCGAACTTTGGAAGACATGACTTCGGATCAACTGTTCGATACACTTGCGCCGATGGTTATCGACTGGTCGGTGAACGTGATATACGATGTGTTGGAGAGAATACTTGGTCTGCAGATCCACCAGTTTGTGAAAGTAAGTTAACATTTTCCAGACAAAACTGTATATTTTGATATTAGTTGGATTTACAAGTTTGTATTTTCGAATATTCTGTGAACTATACTATAGGATTTATTGTTGTGGGAATCAACTAAACATTAAACAGAATTTTGTTTCAGCTTTAATAGAATCTATTAATTTATTTGGTTCAGGCATTAAACGCTAAGTATTTTTTATGGACACAAGCAAGTAGGTCTGCCACCCTTTGGCTAAAAGCAGCTAACGGCGCCTTTATAAAAACAACCGTTCAGCCAGCGAGTGGTTTGGATTGTACAACCTTTTGGTTGCATGCAGATATATACCAATTAATGGTTCTGACTAGTTATAATATCCTTTAAATATTTCCCTTGGGGTTGTGTAAATTAATTGTCAACTTGCCACAGGGATCCAGTGCCAAATACGAGCTGTCGCAAATGCTAGTACCCTTCCTGAGGGGCAATCCGTATGGTACAGTGGAGACAATGTGACTTATGAGTGTTTTGTCGGGTACCTAATGGTGGGGAGTGCTTTATCTACATGCCGTGATGATACTACATGGTCAACCCCCAAACCAGTATGCTTGAGTAAGTGGAAAGGTTAAAGGTTTAATTCTAAACTAAACCATCATTCAAAATAATGCCTTTATATTGTCACATAAAAGATTGCTTCAGTGTTTATGCAAAATTTAATTTTTTTAACACAAATGGAAAATAAATCTTAGGCTGTTTCCTTTCACAGGTTGCTAAGAGAACATCTACCGAATGTGGTAAATTAATAGGCCTTGCTCATATTCAAGGAACGTTTAAAGACAATACACCGAAATAACTTTCAGAATTTCAATTATCCACAGGAACCCCTTGCAACAAAACAGATGTGCCAAACTCCATTATATTTCCAAACAAGGATGTATTTCAGCCAGGAGAATATGTGGCGTATTCGTGTCTGCCAGGATATACACTGACGGGGCGGAATTCCACACGGTGTCTGCCAAATGGCCAATGGACTGGATCCAGGCCAGAGTGCCAAAGTAAGTATTAAGTATGTACGGTCGTGTGGCCAAATGGATAACGTGACCAATCCATATACCGACTCTTATACATAAAAAACGGTCTTGGTGACGAGCCCATTATGGATTCGAAACTTGGCTAAAAAAAAAGAGTGCAGAAGTAAGATGTTTTTGATTTACCGATTATAAATCAATAAAAATCACAGAGCAATATGTATTTGTTTACGTATTTCCCGCGATTTCATAAGAGTTGTCCGACCAAAATGGCGTGGTTGGTTATTCTTTTGCCTTTTAGCTGATAGGTTGCAAGTTTAAAACTGGTAACCAGTTAGTCGATTGCGCTTTATTATTTTATACTAAAATTAAAGTTACATCTTCATCTTAAACAGCATCAGATTGTTAGGTTTTCTTCTCAATTTACTACTATAATCTGATCCTATATTTTTCTGCGGACGGAAATCTAATTTTAGCCAAAATTAGTAGAAATTCACATATTTCAAAGTATCATTGCTAATATCAAATATTTCTTTTTTATTTAGTATACACAATATATTTGGATTGGATATTCATGTTTATCTCCGTGAATGGGAAAACCATTAACACACGGGCAATCGTCAGATCACGTTAACACACGGGCAATCGTCAGATCACCTCGCGCCCATCGTCGGCTTACTGGAGTTATTGCAGTGTGTTGTGTATGATTCACACGTTCCTTCAATTTAGTATAACCCATTAATCCGCTGGGTTCAGGCAATGTCCGTTAAGTGCCCTTCCCATTGACACAACCGACTAGCTCGCGACTAGTTTCGAACCTACAACTTTCGGTTAAAAGGGTCGCACTAAACCGTCAGACTAACCGGTGACCACTGTATCAAAAATTAATTACAATGTGAATGTTAAATAGTTTAGGATTTAAAACTATATATGACATAAGCATGTTTGGACTCATGGTGTGTTAATGGCGCACATTTTATAATCACATAGATAAAACGTTAATCCCATACATCACATCAGATATTTCGATTTATATTGAAATTTGGTAAAGGGATTTTTTTAATGTTTGCTTATTGAACTTTTTCCTTTCAGGAGTGCGATGTCCGAATCTTGTTGTAAATAATGGGGGAGTGAGCCCTGTCACTCATGTTTGGGAATTTGGAGACGCAGTAACGATTACTTGCGATGACGGACACCGACTAGCTGGTTCTGGGCAGGTTATAAATTGCCAAGCAAACGGGGAGTGGGATGGTGCACCTACCTGTGAAGGTAGGATAGAATAAGATCTTTATGTCTATTCTCATGATTGTAAAAACCCAAGGGTAGTTATTAAACGGGCAATCGTCACAGTCAGCTCAAAGCTTGAGAGATCGAAACCAGCTGCTGGCAAAATGTTTTAATCCTACTGCAGGATGCTTATCAGGCATCTACTCTATCCAGTGGATGTGTTGTACTAAAACTATGGGAAGTTTTAATAATACGACAACACACTGCAAGAGCTTTGGTAACCAGTTAGTAGGTGCACGGTACTGTGTTATAACTTTTCTTTATTTTCCCATTTATGAAGATAAAACAGAAGTTTCTTTTCCTAATATTCTTTATTATCTCCACAGCTATCACGTGTCCAGATCGTAATGTTGCCAACGCTGTAAAATCGCTTAACCAGGTAATATGGCATGTGAACGATGTGGTCTCATTCGTGTGTGAGGAGGGTTATCGCCTTGAAGGCCAAGCTGCATCAACATGCTTGGAAAACGGACAATGGTCTGCTGCACTTCCACAATGCATTGGTTCGTTTTTTTTTTTTTCAATTATTCATTTCCATTTGTTAAAGCCCTTTCATGTTTCTGTAAATCTTCTGGTAATTCTTCCTTAAAAGGCAAATGTGCATTTAACCTGTTTTGATCATAGGATTTACTTTAGCTATTTTTATATAATTAATACAATGGATACTTTGGTTTGGTATTTTTACCCTATTTTACGGCCAAGTTAAAGCGATTTTCGGTGAGTGTCTTTTCGATAACCAACCACCTAGTTACTTTGGAATGCTCTAAGCCAAAATACCTAGAATATACATGAGAATCTCAATCATACATACAATTCAATTAATCTCAATCATAGATCAACTAGTGGGCAAGAGTAATTTAATGATTGCTCATATGAGAATGACCCTATGACTGTCCATTCGTGGGGATAAAGCATGAATGTTCTATGCTATTCAATCAGAAGAAATTATGAGCCAACAGCTGTGTAGTCGTTTTTAATAATGGTGGGGTTGTCACAGCCAGTGGAAAATAATTCACATTGAAAATTTATCAACAATTGTTTGATATTACTTTTAAAGAAATCCAGGACCATTTATCACTACTGGTGTCCCAATTCTTTGGTGGCTAAAGATATTAGAGAGTGGTACATGCTTTTAATATGTTAAAAGCATTCTATTAATATAATATCCTAAAACCCTTATGGGTTTGTACAAATATACTTAAAGTGAATTGTCCAAAAATATACAAGAACAACAAGTACACATGTCACAATTGCCTTGGTTTTTAACTTAAACTGATTGGTCATTTTAGTATATGCCGGATTGGGCATTTACCTTCGGCTTCAAATTAATACGGGTTTGAAACTGGGCAACACTTACAGGAATGAAAGAGGGAAGGCGGGAAAGGGAAACTGCTCACTTAAATTACGGAAATTAATTTAAACACTGTCCCAAAACACTAATCTCAATCCCAGAACTGACCTTTACTACAACCCCATGTTTAAAACTAACACGAATGTCATAATCTTCATTTTAGTGTGCAGTTTTTTCCTCCTTCCCTCCTTCCCACTCTCCCTCCTTTTAGTTTTTCCTTTTGAAACATATGATTTCTATTTAGAGCGGGACGGTTGGAGGGATTGGTCGACATGGAGCAGATGTGATACCTCATGCGTGAAGACGTTTGAAATTCGACAGCGAGTATGTTTACAAGCAGGAAGATGTCCTGGACGGAATATTGAACAAAGACCGTGCCGTTCTTCATCTTCCAGTGAGAGTTTTAAAACAATTAGCTATATTTTGCATTTCTTGAGATTATTGATTAACCGGTCTTTGGTTCAAAACTTAGCCTGTTAAAATAAGTGATAAAATATATATTATTTTCCAGATTTCGGAGGAAAAACTTACACGGTGGTAGAAATGCGTCGTAATTTTAACGGAGCTCGGCGGTTTTGCCGAAGCCAAGGTGGTGATCTCGCTACAATGAAGAACGCTGATGTCAGAAACCATCTCTCCGATGTCATTCGTGGTTACAGCAATGCACATCGGAATCAGTTTTTTTTTCGGGTTACAACGGACACGGCATACAAATTGGCAATGGGTGGACAACACAGCAGCAGGAGACAGACACAATGGACTTTACCATTCCTGGAAGGGAGTTGAACCAAACAACGCTCTTGGATATGACTATTGTGGATCGTTTTTCACTTGGAATGGAGGATGGAACGATATTCCATGCAACGTTTGTTTTTTTTTTATTTGCGAAAAAGGCAAGTATATTTGACACTACAGCACCGACGATAACCTTACTAGGATATGTAATCTGAGAATAATTTAAATGTATTAGAAAATCCCTAAGTTTTTACATTCCTGGTTACATATGTAGGCTACCATATTTATTCAATTTACTACAGAAGAATACATTATTTATGTTTTTCTGTGAATGGAAAATATAGAATGTTTTTACCACCGGGTTACTAAAGCTATTTCAGTGTGTTTTATACGATTAAAATGTTTCTTCAGTTTCAAGATAACGAATAATTAACTGGTTTCATGCGATGTTTACTAAGTGTCTTGTCCAAAGACATAACTGTCTAGCCACCAGTTTCGATCCTAAAAAACAAACCAATCCTAGTAAACATACTTGCTGTCGAATTTCAATTTGACTTGCAATTTGTAATTTTTGATTAATTTAGTAATAATCTACACGATTACAATTCTTTTTTTGTCAGTTCTGTGTTCCACAAAGTAGATTAAAAATGGCAGTGCAAGTTCACAAAATCGTATAGCAACTGAAGGAAGATTATAAGTCAACAAATGTTATTTGATAATCGATGCTAAAATGATCCGACTGAAACCAATTCTCAATAGAGTTGTCTACAGTCAATACCTGTAGTCAAATAGCACAACCTTTCCATTCGTTAATTTTCTCACATTTATCATTTATGGTTGTTTCGTAATACGTACTATTTTTGCAGCCCAAAAGCGGTTTGAGTATTTGAACAATCACGCTTAGCTTTATGCTCTGTTTACAAACTAAATTTAGGTAATGAATTTATTCCTCTGATCATGTTTAGATGTCGAATGCACTCGACCCAACACACCAGATGGGGTTGTCGGTGAACGCCCCATTAAGCGTAGCTTCGTTTCGTGTTGGTTCTAGACTTGAATTCCGATGCATATCAGCTAATGAAAGACTTGTAGGGGAGCGGTCGGTTACTTGTTTAGCGGACGGAAGTTGGAATCATCCCACTCCTGAATGTGGTGAGTTTAGTTAGGATAGCATATTCATGTTTATCCCCGTTAATAGGAACACCAAAGGGGGTTAACACACCGGCAATATTCAGATCATTGCGCCCACCATCGGAAAACCGTAACTATTGCAGTGTGCTCTGTATGATTCACATGTTCCTTTAAATTGGTAAAACCCATGAACTCATTTGGGTTCAGGCAATGTCCGTTAAGTGCCGTGCCCAAGGACACAGCCGACTAGCTAGCAACCATTTTCGAACCTCCAACCCTTTAACTGGAAGATGACGCACTTATTTTTTGTCCATGGAGCCACGATACCCCCATTTGCGGTAATTATTTTTTAATTTTTCTCAGGTTTTAAAATAAAACCTGTGAATAAAAATAAATAAAAAAAGTTTTAGGTACTGTAAGGAAATTTATACTGAACGAGATATGTTAAGCAAAATTTTCATGTTTACCCTGTGAATGGGAAATCGCAAGGTTTTTTCACTTCGGCCGGTCTGGCGGTTAAGTGCGTCGCCTTTCAATCAAAAAGTTGCAGGTGCGAAACTGGTCGCTGTCGAGTTGGTCGTGTCCTTGGCGAAGGCACTTTACGGACATTGCCTGAACCCAGCGGATTCATGGGTTCTACTAAATTGAAGGAACGTGTCTATCATACACAACACACTGCAATAGCTCTGGTACCCCGACGGTGGGCGCGTGGTGATCTGACGATTGCCTGTGTGTTAACCCCCTTGATTTTTCCATTCAAGGGGATAAATATGAATGTCCTATCCTATACTACTCGGGCAATAATTATATTACGTTATGCCATCGGACTGAATGATGGAGCTATTAAATTTAACTGATAACGATTGGGATGATTTTTACGTAATAATCCACTGAGTTAGAGCGATGAGAGTCTTAATCAACGTATAACCAACTAGCTAATGGCCTGTTTTGACTCTACAACCATTGGGTTGTAAGACTTAGTGCGTCGTATTATAGCGAAAGGTTCCTGAATCCAAACTGTTTACTAGCTAATTGGTTGTGTTTATTAGCTGACAATACGCGGTTGGATTGATAAATTCCACCAAAATTAAAGACACGTCTCAATTATGCACAATAGTGCAATATATTCGGTAACCCGACAGTGGGCGCGAGGTAATCTGACGATTGCCCGTGTGATACCACCCCTTGCGTTTCCCCATTCATTGAAATAAACATGATTAATATTATTTCCAGTCCCCGGCTGCACGATTTTCTTGTTACCTCCTGGGGTATCCCTACCGCAAGGTGAACACCCCGTGGGCAGGCAACTTACTGTAGCCTGTAGCGGCAACCAGGCCTTGAGGGGCGGCCCTTCTGGCATTGTGTGCAGAGGTCGAAATGAGTGGAGCACTCCTATCAGCAGCTATTCATGCAGCCCGCAATAATTGGTTTTGTGACCCAATAAAATATGTTGTGATGATGACATGTTGTGTTGATGTCATGTTGTGTTAATGATATCTTCTTTAAAACAATTACCAGATATGGTCATTACTAATACAAGTAAATCACATACATAAACGTAGTCTTGTAGCGGTTATAGAGTGAAAGGTCGCCAAATCTATCCTTTGCACGACCGTTTCTTTATCTATCCATCTCCCACCTATTGTTTATTCTTATCTCTGACTGATCAGAAAAAAAGACACTTTTCCGCCGCAGAAGCCTCCATATTTACACAATATGATTTATATATATTTCACAAGTTCTTTGCAGCCTGTTAACGTGGTGGTTGCATGAAGAAATCAAAAGAAATGTTTTAAACCTGTTCGATAAAATAAAACTAGTTTATTTTTTAATATCTCTAGGATAGGATAGCTTATTTATGTTTATCTACGTGAATGGGAAAACCAAGGGGGTTAACACACGGACAATCGTCAGAGCACCTCGCGCCCATCGTCTGGTTACCGGAGATATTGCAGTTGTATATGATAGACACGTTTCTTTATTTTTGGTAGAATCCATTAATCCGCTGGGTTAAGGCAATGTCCGTAAAGTGCCTTGCCCAAGTACACAAACGATTAGCTAGCGACCAGTTTCGCACCTACAACCCTTTGATTGAAAGGCGACGCACTTAACCGCTAGATCAACGGGCGGGACATATAGACTGCGTAATTACATGATCCTGGCATGATTGCTTTTTTTGTCGGTAATGCTAAAAACTATGCATTGGAAAATTCTTTACTGGATTGATTGGTAACGATATATAACCGGTAGTGCAGAGTGTCCTTTAACGGTTATCTTGTCCCTTTAGCTAGATGCATAAGTTGTCCAATGCTCGGTACGACAAAAAGATCACGGAGGTAACCGACTTTCCTCGAACGACTTAATGCGCTTAACTTGATAAGTACAAAAGAACTCACAAAGTTCAATCGAATCAAGTTCGAAAACCTCATTAGCCTTCACGTGCATTAGTGGATTATTTTCAACAATCTCGTAAGTGAAGAAACGAAAAAGGGTTTTATTCGTCTCACAGATTAGTCTGGTGGATTAGTGCGTCGCCATTCAGTCAAAGGTTTGAAACTTGTTACTAGCTAGTCGACTGTGTCCTATGGCTAGACACCTAAGTAAGCGAATTAATGGATTCTACTAAACACTGGGCAGCATTCCACATTACTACATCCGCCTGACTTTGATCTACAACATGAGCAGTCTATAACCAAACCTAAACGTGCGGACCCTGTTTCCAAACCAAAGTCTGTGTTATAAGGTGAATGTATTTTTGATGCTACAAGTACAAAGCCATTAGAAGGTGGCACACCCAACCTTTTACCAATTATGCCTGTTAAAATTCGTGTTAAAGGAAGCAAACAAACAACCATCACCCAAGCTTTTCTAGGCAATGGCAGTACATCCTCTTTCATTACAGAATCATTAATGAACAAGATAAATGTAAATGGATCGGTAAAAGATATTTGAATATCAACAATTAATGGAGACCACGAACACAAAAGATTAAAGGTCATTAAAAATTTGGAATTGCTTAACTTGGATGAGACAATTTGCATTCCGTTAAACCACATGTGTTCAAACTCCAAGCCTCAAGTGCAGAAATTCCATGTCAGGATGACGTCGACCAATACAAGGAATTTAAAGACATTCACATCTCCGAAGTTAGTGCAGAAGTTGGAATGCTAATCGGGAACAACAATGTAAAGGTGCTGCAAACTCAAAATGTCCTAAGAGCTGCAAATGGACACTACGCAATCAAAACTTCTGTAGGATGGATAATTAGTTGTCCAACCAAAATATATTTAAGAAACAGTTCATCAAGCAACGGGAAAAAATGTCAGTGGAACAAAAAACCTTTATGCAAAGGGTGTCCAAATCTACCAAACATACAAAACACAGTGACTGCGAAATCAACTTACCTATCAAAAACCAAGACCTATTGGTGTCAGTCAACAAGATAAAAGTAGAACAAAGAGCTGGATACTTACGGAAGAAATTCATTAGAGAACCAAGCTCCCACCACGACTGCAAACTATTTAGACCAGACATGATAACTAAAGGCTGTCACTCTGCCAAGTTTAAAGAGAATTGCCTAAATGACAATCACTCACAAGGGCCGGATTGGCTTCCTTTTTGAAAATTGAAACCCAAAGGTTTAACCAAAGTTCTGTCTCATTTTAGACAGGAAAATGTTGCTGTAACGAAAGACATTCAAGCTATGTTGAAACATGTGAAAGATATGAAATCAGCAAGGGAATAAGTGTTCTTAAAGAAATATTGTAATAGACAGACCATTCATGAGGCTATGCCTTTTGTCTGACTGGTGTAGTGTGTTTTACCTGGTCACAACTTTTATTATTTTCTTCAATACTTGTCAAGTTAGTTATTCAAAGTGCAAACCTTAGTTATTGTTACACAACCACATAAGTTAAATTGATTTTCGCATTTTCTTTTATGTTAAGCTCTTCAGTTTCATTGTAAAAATGTCATCGCTTGAAGGGGCCGGAATGTAACTGCGCAAATTTAATGTTTTTTCGATTTCTATGTTTAAATGTGAAAATAAGCCAAAATGTTAGAATAGCCCAGCCCCAAGGTAAGCACTTAATGTACATCAAACTGAGGCTACAGCTGATCGACAGTTGTGACGTCACTGAGTCGATTGTCGGAACTACTGGTGTGTTATGGGTAATTTTTTTCAATCTTTTTTTCTTTTGTTTAGGCCGATTCTCTTCTTTTCAAACTGTATATCGGCAAAGATGATTTTAAAACCGCATCTCCTTGATCAATATCCAGAAAATTCACAAATCAAAGGGTGCCTCTAAATACTACGAGATCGCTTGGATCACTTAGATTGCTATGGAAAGTAATTCTCACCCTGTCCCTAACACTAATCTCAACCCCAGAACTATTTTTAACCCCAACCCTAACATTAATATTATAGCTTTTGTAATTACGAAGTATAGTAAGCGATCCATGCAATCCAAGCGATCCTGTAGTATTTGGAGGTAGGCTACCGCAAATTAAATACCGGTATTATATCAAAACCAATGCACAATAACCCCATGGTTGACTGATTGGGTTAGGATTGGTGTTCAGGTAGAGATTAGCGTTAGGGTTGGGGTTCAGGCTTAGAGTTAGTTTTCACGCAAATAGTGTGTGCAGTTTCATAGAATAAATAGTGTGTGTGCAGTGTATAGACTTAGCACACCACTAAATAGCCAGCATTTGGTTTAGGACCCATCACATTTCGAAATGTTTTAAAATCTTCATACAGAAGCGCTGTAGATATATAGATATAATCCACAATATACCATGTGTTTCCACAAGTTACTTGTCGTTTCGCATGAACAACTCTCTCCTAGAAAAAAAGTTACCCACAACACACCAGGAGTTCCGACAAGCGACTCAGTGACGTCACAAATGTCGATCAGCTGTAGCATCAGTTTGATGTACATTAAGTACTTACCCAGCCCCAAACGTGTTCGCAATATATTGTTTTTTTTGTAATCTATTTTAGCAGTTAGTTAATCCTTTTTAATTGGTAATCTTAGTGTTAATTAATACCTTTTGATTGTTATTTTCAGAATATTTGTGCCATTTTATATATATATCTGTAACTGCTTATGCGTATATTTATTTAATCGCAGAAAACTCACTTCAATTCACTTCGCACAACGCAAAATACATATCCCTTACCTAAACATTCGTTTGATTAAAGTTGGAGTCTTTAACATTTCATACGGCCAAAAAAACAAACAGATATATTGTAGCTGCTTTGCAAATCGGCAGTTACAGGCACTCATAAGTGGTTTTGAAACATAGAGGTCGTTAACTCTTGATTGACACTATCTAGTTGAATTTTAAACCTACTCGTAACAGGACGATTTTTAAAGTTAAACACGCAACTGAAACTTCTCTAAATATGAAAACTGGAAAAAGACTTGTTCATGATCCGATCCTTTATAAATGTACATATAGCTAGACGAGACCCCTTAACCTAGGATAAAATATTCATGTTTATCCCCGTCAATGGAAAAACCAAGGAGATTAACACACGGGCAATCGTCAGATCGCCTCTCGCCCATCGTCGCGTTAGCGTGGCCATGCACCAAACCTAATCATTTTACAGTCAATCTAACATATAACAGTCAATTTATGATACAGTAATACTTTTTATTGTGTTACATTATGGTGTCTCATAACCAATTATTGCGGGCTGCATGAATAGCTGCTGATAGGAGTGCTCCACTCATTTCGACCTCTGCACACAATGCCAGAAGGGCCGCCCCTCAAGACCTGGTTGCCGCTACAGGCTACAGTAAGTTGCCTGCCCACGGGGTGTTCACCTTGCGGTAGGGATACTCCAGAAGGTAAAAAGAAAATCGTGCAGCCCGGGACTGAAAATAATATTAATCATGTTTATTTCCATGAATAAAAAAGCACAGGGGGCGTCAACACACGGGCAATCGTCATATAACCTCGCGTCCACTGTCGGATTAGCAAAACTTTTGCAGAATACTCCATGGTTAAGAAGTTTTTTTTCAATTTTGGTAAAATCCGTTAAACCATCTGGCAATGTCCGCTAATGACACAGCCAATTAGCTACTGAACAGTTTCGAATCAGCAACCTTTCTGCTGAAATGCGACTCACGAAGCTATTCAGTCGCACACATTTTTTAACTCGTGGATTCTAGTTTTTAGAAACCACTAATCTTTATTTGATAGCAGAATAATCTATGCCCATAATGGTCAGAATTAAACAAGGATAATATAAGACAAACCTATGCAGCGCGGAGCGTTCACTTTCAGCAAGTGACCAAGTATGATCGTCCGAACATACAATATATGACGAGTCACCCTTTAAGTTGTACCCTTCGTTACATCTGTACCGGTACGTTGCTCCAACGTTACGCGATGTCCCGCCGCGTAGGATTAAATTCCCATTCAAAGGCGCAAGCAGCTCCGGACACATTACAGCGGGAACCACTGTATAAACAGGTTGTGGTTATACTATGCTATGTCAAAGTGAATGTGGGATAGGATGAAATATTCATGTTTGGAATAACCGAATGGGTTAACACACGGGAAATCGTCAGATCACCTCAAGCCCACCGTCGGGTTACCGCAGCTATTGCAGTTCAATTAAGTAGCACCCATTATTTGCTACATTCAGGCAATGTCCTTAAAGTGCATTGCCCAAGAACAGAACTGACTAGCAAACCATTTTCGAATCTGCAACCCTTCGGCTGAAAGGCGACGTACTAAACCACCAGACTAATTTGTTGGACAAATGTAAAGTGAAGTTAAGACAATCGTTGCACACGGAATTCCAGTGTTGTAATTAGCAACAAGTATAATATAAAAGGATGGGATATTCATGTTTACCTACGTGAATGGGAAAACCAAGGGGATTAACATACGGGCAATCATACCACCTCAACGTCAGGATATAGGGGCTATTTCAGTGTGCTGTGTAGGATTCCGACGTTTCTACAATTTCGTATAACCCGTTAATCTGTTGGTTAAGTGCCTTTCATAAGGACACAACCAATTAGCTAGCGCCCAGTTTTAAACCTGTAGCCCTTCGGCTGAAATGTGACGCACTAACACACCAAGCTAATTAGTTCAAGTGAAAGATGTACATGACATTATGTATAACAAATTATTATGGACGTCATACCAGCACCTACACTACAGTAGATACAAAGCGTATACGACGTACTTACCACAAGTAGGGGGGCTTCTATCCCACGTTTGATCAGACAAACAGTTTAACTCCTGGTTACCACTGAGCACCTTGTTAGTATCACTGCACTGGAACCTGGCTGATCCACCAACTGTAAAACTACTGCCAGGCGTTGTACGAACGCCGGGACTTAAATTCATATCCGGACATCGTTTTACTGTCGAAAGTAATGTAGCCTAAGTTATATAAACTATAATTCCAACGTTTATAAGTGACTTTAATTGTAAAATTAATTTAACCATCAGACTAATCTGTTGGACAAATGTACAGTAAAGTTTAAGACAATCGTTGCAAGTAATACTGTGTTAATAAATTATGGTCGGATAGGTAAGATCGTGGCTGTGCAGTCAAAATAGGGCTTTATGACTAATATATTACTATTAACAACTAACTGGGATAGGTTAATAAATATCTTGGTAAATGGAAAAAATCTAATGTCAATAAAGGGTTCGAAAGGAGTATTAAACATTACATACTAATTTTTCACTCTTTATAACCTTATCCAATGTCAATTATAAGTAAGAAATGAGCATTTAATGTTCACGCAGGGTTAGAAATGAGTATATTTATGTCATTTACACTAGTATAGGATATTCATCTTTATCCCCCGTGAATGGGAAAACCAAGGGGGTTATCACACAGGCAATCGCCAGATCACCTCGCGCCCATTGTCGGGTTACCGGAGCTATTGCACAGTGTGTTGTATATG
>CH003049.1:620232-639157 GCA_000149265.1 Ciona savignyi
TCCCTAAATACGACCATCCAAATCATAGAAGAGGCGCACAAACAACATGTGGATCGGAAGAAAAGATTCCCAACAGGAGTCAGTCTACGGTACCCCAGAATACAAAACTTCAACCCCAACCAAAGCACGCAAATCTGTAATTGAAATGACTAAACTTTTCGCCAGCAAACCATCACCCAAAAGACAAAGAAAACTCTCATCATCATACTCATCCGACGGTTAACACACGCGACATAAGACGCAAACGCACGTGTCAATCACACACACCACTAAACACATAATAACGTAATAATGTAGACTCCATGTAATATGTAATATATGGACGAACTAGGCATTGGAACTATAAATTCGAATGGCTTTAGTCAAAAAATAAACAGTATTATATTTTACATGGATCACCATAAACTGGACATATTGTGTATTCAGGAAACTCACACTATTGACCTCAAAGACGTTGAAAAATTCAAGGACAAATTGGACATAGAGATCCTGATTAATACGGAATCCAGACCCAATCGCGCTTTCCGTCAAGGTACGGCGATTATAATTAGGAACCGGCTACTCCGCGAGTATACGCTAACGCACAACGTGATTCGAGAAAATAGAGTCCAATACGCCAAACTATGCGGAAGAGATAACAACATCGAAATATACAACGTCTACCTGAAATCCGGCGCGAGACACGAATCTGTGATCGAAAGAGAAAATACGCTAAAACACATAAAACAAAATATCGCGAGCAATACCAACGCATTACGATTTATCATGGGCGACTTTAATATGTTCTTAGGAAGAAACGACGTAAAGCACGGCTATAATTCAGATCTTAAAAGAGATAGAGATGCGCTAAATGAATTAATCAAACACGCGAATATGCACGACGCCTTTCGGAAAATTCACGGAGAAAAAATTGAATTCACGAGAAATGCCGCAAACTCCGCATCGCGAATCGATCGAATCTACGTAAACAATGAGGTATTGCATAAAACCAAAGCGATCGACCATAAAATAAATGCCTTCACAGATCATAACAACTGCCCAATAATAATAATTAACGTAAAGAATAACAATCAATGGGGTAAGCCAACGTATAAAATAAACAACGCCATACTCGATTGCGAAGACGTAATTGATCACCTAATACAGCATTGGGAATTATGGAAAAAGCAAAAAAGTAAATTCAAAAACGTGTTAAATTGGTGGGGAGAATGGGGAAAAAGATTATAACAAATGAAACAAGATACTTATCAATCGAAATAAACCAAGCCGAACGGTATAGATACGAAGCGAGCATGAAACGATTGGAAACGATTAAAACGGACCAAATCACAGAAAATATAATCAAGGAAAAAGAACAGATAAAATGTAATGTAAAGACATACGAAGAGAAAAAGCATCAAGGTGCGCTTATCAGGGCAAAAATAAAGCCAATAGAAAATGAAGAATCCCCATCAAAAACCTTCTTTAATATTGAAAAACGTAATCAAAATCGCGATCGGATATATCAAATTAAACAAACTAACGGAAATACCACCACGTCACCAACCGAAGCAATCAACGCAATCCATAACTTTTACCGCAATCTCTGGTCCATAGAAGACAAAAAAGAAAACTACGACGAATACCTTAAAGAGATAACACCCATAGAAATCGACGAAAATGAGCGCCATAAATTAACGCGACCCATAACCACAGACGAAATACGCGAAGTAATGGAAAATATGAACAATGACAGCTCGCCAGGGAGCGATGGGATTTCACTGAAGATTCATTTGTGACACTAGGAGAGGGTTCAACCACGTGTTTAACCACCACTATTTGTAAAACACATGTTGTATGCCATATATATACGTGCTACAGGGTCCCTAACCACATTTTGTATTTAATACACTGAGTATAGTTTTTATTTCCGCAAGCAAAAACGCATGGGTCCCATAGGTATCAAACCAAACTTCTTCTCCATGTGTAGGTAAAAAATAACAATCGTGTTAGATTTACGAAGGTTTCACCACAAATGTTTTAAATTAAAGCTTTTTTTAAGTGCTGTATTGAAATGAAGCTAAATTCCTAAAACAGCCCGATTTAGTTTTTGATGACTTCGGGGAATTCCTTATGGACTTAGCACATAAGTTTCTGTTTTTACATATCTGGGTAATGTTATCTAACAATTCTTAAAGTTTTAATCCAATATGACAAATCCTTGTTGGAGATGTCAGTGCAATGTGGCATGCTTGTCTCCATCATGAGTCAGGAACATATCTTCGTTTTTAAGGGAATTACCCTAAGTAAATGGTTTCTTTCTTTTAATTGGCACATGGTGGCTAACGATACAGCATTCCACCAAATCTGGTTAAAATTAGAGCAGCCGTTCAAACGCTATGGCCCGAACAGCTATTTTTTAGAAAAATAAGCGTTTTTGATTTTAACGTCTTAGGGGATTTCCCCTAGATTTATCACCCACAATTTTTCTACTTCGTATTTAAACCATGTTGTCTAATAAATGACTAAGTTTTGTTACTATTCCATTATTCCTTCTGGTAAATGTCAGGGCGTCATGCCATGCCTGTCACAATCATGATTTAAGAACAAAATCTTTTTTAGGGTATTTCCCTAGATATTTTTTTCTTTCTAATTGTTAAATCAGTGACTAATGCACTTACATTCCACCAAATCTGAATCAGATTGAAGCAGCCGTTCAAGCGCCATAACCAAAAAACTAGTTTTTTTAGAAAAAATACCGTTTTAGTGTTTAACGCTCCCGGGGAATTCCCTGAACTTATCACCCTAAATTTTGGTTTTCTTCATATCTAGGCCATGTGGTTTAACAAATCACCAAGTTTTATTTCGATTCCAATATTCCTTTTGGTAGATATCGGGTGTCATGCTTGTCAAAATCATGATTTGAGAACAAAATCCTATTTTTAGGGCATTATCCTAGGTAATTTTTTTTATATCTTCTAAGTGTTGAATTACTGACGAATGCACTTACATTTTCCCATATATGATTTAAATTGGAGAAGCCGTTTAAGCGCTATGGCCTAAAAAGCTAGTTTTTTAGAAAAAATGACCGTTTTGGTTTGTAACGTCTAAGGGGACTTCTCCTAAATTTATCTCCCAAATTTTTAGTTTCTCCTCATCTAGACCATGTTGTCTAACAAATGGCAAAGTCTCATTGCAATTCCAATTTTTCTTCTGGTAGATGTCGGGGCGACATGCCGTGGTTGTCACAGTCATGATTTTAAAACAAAATCTTATTGTTTAGGGTATTTCCCTAGGTAATTTTTTTTATTTCTTCTAAGTGTTAAATCAGTTACTAATGCACTTACATTTTACCAACTCTCATTCAAATTGGAGCTGTCGTTCAAGCGCTATGCCCAAAAAAGCTCATTTTTTAGAAAAAAATACCGTTTTGGTTTTTAAGGTCCCAGGGGAATTCCTTTTGGTTTTATCTCCCCCCCCCCAAAAAAAACGGACAAAAACCATATGTGTCTCAATTTTTTAAATGGGACCCATAATAAGCGCACCTATGATAGTCGAGACAGCGCGTAGGGAATCGCAGATCGCATCAGGTATTGTAACTGGCTTACCTAGGGCCTACAAGGAACAATCCAACTACAATAGACAAGCGGCCTGCAACGGCTTCTCACAGTCTCAATTATACAATACATTGCAATATCACCGGTAACCCGACGATGGGCGCGAGGTGATCTGACGATTGCCCGTGTGTTAACCACCTTGGTTTTCCATGTTACGGGGTTAAACATGTATATTCTAACCTATCCCAACCGACCTAACGGGTTAAAGAAATTATTTTAATGTCTTTAATATATTAAGATCATGTTTGCCGAGACCCAGAGCCGTTTCCCAATGGTCAAATAACTGGAGAGCGCACATACGGCCAGGCCATTACCTATTCATGTGACGTCGGTTATAACTTAAAAATAAAACGAACATGTCAATCAGACAAGAATTGGGGCGATTTTCAAATAAAATGCGATCGTGAGTATTTACTAACTTCGTAAGTATTTTCTAACTTCGTGATCATTTGCTAACTTCGTGAGTATTGGCTAACTTCGTGAGTATTGGCTAACTTCGTGAGTATTCGCCAACTTCATGAATATTTGCTAACTTCGTGAGTATTGGCTAACTTCGTGAGTATTGGCTAACTTCGTGAGTATTGGCTAACTTCGTGAGTATTTGCTAACTTCATGAGTATTTACTAACTTCGTGAGTATTGCCTAACTTCATGAGTATTTGCTAACTTCGTAAGTATTTACTAACTTCATGAGTATTTACTAACTTCGTGAGTATTGGCTAACTTCGTAAGTATTTTCTAACTTCGTGAGTATTTGCTTACTCCGTTAGTATTTGTTAACTTCGTGAGAATTGGCTAACTTCATGAGTATTTACTAACTTCATGAGTATTTACTAACTTCGTGAGTATTGGCTAACTTCGTGAGTATTTTCTAACTTCGTGAGTATTTGCTAACTCCGTTAGTATTTGTTAACTTCGTGAGTACTGGCTAACTTCGTGAGTATTTGCTAACTTCGTGAGTATTTGCTAACATCGTGAGTATTTGCTAACTTCGTGATCATTTGCTAACTTCATGAGTATTTGTTAACTTCGTGAGTATTTGCTAACTTCAGGAGTATATGCTAACTTCATGAGTATTTGTTAACTTTGTGAGTATTTGCTAATTCGTGAGTGTTTGCTAACTTCGTAAGTATCGGCTAACTTCATGAGTATTTGCTCACTTCGTGAGTATTTGCTAACTTTATGAGTATTTACTAACTTCGTGAGTATTTTCTAACTTCGTGGGTATTTGCTAACTTCGTAAGTATTTTCTAATTGCGTGATCATTTGCTAACTTTGTGAGTATTTGCTAACTTCATGATTATTTGTTAATTTCGTGAGTATTTGCTAACTTCAGGAGTATATGCTAACTTCGTGAGTATTTGCTAACTTCGTGAGTATTTGCTAACTTCGTGAGTATTTTCTAACTTCGTAAGTATTTTCTAACTTCGTGATCATTTGCTAACTTTGTGTGTATTTGCTAACTTCATGATTATTTATTAACTTCGCTGAGTATTTGCTAACTTCAGGAGTATTTGCTAACTTTGTGAGTATGTGCTAACATCGTGAGTATTTTATAAGTTCGTGAGTATTTGCTAATTCGTGAGTATTTGCTAACTTCGTGAGTATGTGCTAACATCGTGAGTATTTTATAACTTCGAGAGTATTTTCTAACTTCGTGAGTATTTGCTAACTTCGTGAGTATGTGCTAACATCGTGAGTATTTTATAACTTCGAGAGTATTTGCTAACTTCGTGAGTATTTGCTAACTTCAGGAGTATATGCTAACTTCATGAGTATTTCTTAACTTCGTGAGTATTTGCTAATTCGTGAGTATTTGCTAACATCGTGAGTATGTGCTAACATCGTGAGTATATGCTAACTTCGTGAGTATTTGCTAACTTCGTGAGTCATTGCTAACTTCGTGAGTATTTGCTAACCTCGTGAATATTTGCTAACTTCGTGAGTATTTGCTAACTTTATAAGTATTTACTAACTTCGTGAGTATATTCTAACTTCGTTAGTATTTGTTAACTTCGTGAGTATTTGGTAACATAGTGAGTGTCGTATCAACCTGGATATAAGATCCACTTTGCAAAGTCACGATAACATCTGTACACCAAACAGCCTGTGTATAAGCTCCACTCTGCAAAATCAAAAAAAAATCCAAATTTTATTTGTCGACAAAGCAACCTGGATAAAAGCTCCAATATTCCGGCAGGAATAAAGTGTGCACGGAGAAAAGTCGCAAATGCACGACCATCACCGAACTTTGAAAGACATGACTTCGGATCAACTGTTCGATACACTTGCGTCAGTGGTTATCGACTGGTCGGTCAACGTGATGTACGATGTGTTGGAGAGAATACTTGGTCTGCAGATCCACCAGTTTGTGAAAGTAAGTTAACATTTTCCAGACAAAACTGTATATTTTGATATTAGTTGGATTTACAATATTCTGTGAAATATACTATAGGATTTATTGTTGTGGGAATCAACTAAACATTTAACAGAATTTTGTTTCAGCTTTAATATAATCTAATAATGTATTTGGTTCAGGCATTAAACGCTAAGTATTTTTTATGGACACAAGCAAGCAGGCCTGCCACCCTTTGGCTAAAAGCAGCTAACGGCGCCTTTATAAAAACAACCGTTAAGCCAGCGAGTGGTTTGGATTGTACAACCTTTTGGTTGCATGCAGATACATACTAATTAATGGTTCTGACTAGTTATAATATCCTTTAAATATTTCCCTTGGGGTTGTGTAAATTAATTGTCAACTTCCCACAGGGATCCAGTGTCAAATACGAGCTGTCGCAAATGCTAGAACCCTTCCTGAAGGGCAAGCCGTATGGTACAGTGGAGACAGTGTGACTTATGAGTGTTTTGTCGGGTACTTAATGGTGGGGAGTGCTTTATCTACATGCCGTGATGATACTACATGGTCAACCCCCAAACCAGTATGCTTGAGTAAGTGGAAAGGTTAAAGGTTTAATTCTAAACTAAACCATCATTCAAATAATGCCTTTATATTGTCACATAAAAGATTGCTTCAGTGTTTGAGCAACATTTAATTTTTTTAACACAAATGGAAAATAAATCTTAGGCTGTTTCCTTTCACAGGTTGCTAAAAGAACATCTACCGAATGTGCTAAATTAATAGGCCTTGCTCAAATTTAAGGAACGTCTAAAGACAATACACCGCAATCACTTTCAGAATTGCATTTATCGACAGGAACCCCTTGCAACAAAACAGATGTGCCCAACTCCATTATATTTCCAAACAAGGATGTATTTCAGCCAGGAGAATATGTGGCTTATTCGTGTCTGCCAGGATATACATTGACTGGGCAGAATTCCACACGGTGTCTGCCAAATGGCCAATGGACTGGCTCCAGGCCAGAGTGCCAAAGTAAGTATTAAGTATGTACCGGTCGTGTGGCCAAATGGTTAACGCGACCGATACATATACCGACTCTAATAAAAAAAGGTCCTAGTGACGAGCCCATGATGGGTTCGAAACTTGGCTCAAATACAAAAAAAGAGTGCCGAAGTAAGATGTTTTTGATTTACAGATTATAAATCAATAAAAATCACAGAGCAATATGTATTTGTTTACGTATTTCCCGCGATTTCATAAGAGTTGTCCGACCAAAATGGCGTGGTTGGTTATTCTTTTGCCTTTTAGCTGATAGGTTGCAAGTTTAAAACTGGTAACCAGTTAGTCGATTGCGCTTTATTATTTTATACTAAAATTAAAGTTACATCTTCATCTTAAACAGCATCAGATTGTTAGGTTTTCTTCTCAATTTACTACTATAATCTGATCCTATATTTTTCTCGGACGGAAATCTAATTTTAGCCAAAATTAGTGAAATTCACATATTTCAAAGTATCATTGCTAATATCAAATATTTCTTTTTTATTTAGTATACACAATATATTTGGATTGGATATTCATGTTTATCTCCGTGAATGGGAAAACCATTAACACACGGGCAATCGTCAGATCACGTTAACACACGGGCAATCGTCAGATCACCTCGCGCCCATCGTCGGCTTACTGGAGTTATTGCAGTGTGTTGTGTATGATTCACACGTTCCTTCAATTTAGTATAACCCATTAATCCGCTGGGTTCAGGCAATGTCCGTTAAGTGCCCTTCCCATTGACACAACCGACTAGCTCGCGACTAGTTTCGAACCTACAACTTTCGGTTAAAAGGGTCGCACTAAACCGTCAGACTAACCGGTGACCACTGTATCAAAAATTAATTACAATGTGAATGTTAAATAGTTTAGGATTTAAAACTATATATGACATAAGCATGTTTGGACTCATGGTGTGTTAATGGCGCACATTTTATAATCACATAGATAAAACGTTAATCCCATACATCACACAATATTTGATTTATATTGAAATTTGGTAAAGGGATTTTTTTAATGTTTGCTTATTGAACTTTTTCCTTTCAGGAGTGCGATGTCCGAATCTTGTTGTAAATAATGGGGGAGTGAGCCCTGTCACTCATGTTTGGGAATTTGGAGACGCAGTAACGATTACTTGCGATGACGGACACCGACTAGCTGGTTCTGGGCAGGTTATAAATTGCCAAGCAAACGGGGAGTGGGATGGTGCACCTACCTGTGAAGGTAGGATAGAATAAGATCTTTATGTCTATTCTCATGATTGTAAAAACCCAAGGGTAGTTATTAAACGGGCAATCGTCACAGTCAGCTCAAAGCTTGAGAGATCGAAACCAGCTGCTGGCAAAATGTTTTAATCCTACTGCAGGATGCTTATCAGGCATCTACTCTATCCAGTGGATGTGTTGTACTAAAACTATGGGATGTTTTAATAATACACAACACACTGCAAGAGCTTTGGTAACCAGTTAGTAGGTGCACGGTACTGTGTTATAACTATTCCTTATTTTCCCATTTATGAAGATAAAACAGAAGTTTCTTTTCCTAATATTCTTTATCATCTCCACAGCTATCACGTGTTTAGATCGTAATGTTGCCAATGCTGTAAAATCGCTTAACCAGGTAATATGGCATGTGAACGATGCAGTATCATTCGTGTGTGAGAAGGGTTATCGCCTTGAAGGCCAAGCTGCATCAACGTGCTTGGAGAACGGACAATGGTCTGCTTCACTTCCACAATGCGTTGGTTCGTTTTTTGCTTTAAATTAATAATTTCCATTTGTTAAAGCCCTTTCATGTTAAAAAAAACACAAGTAAAACAAAACTAAAAAACACAAGTGAGTATTGTAAAATGGGGAGAATTTGGATAACCTTGTATTGACCAGAGGATTAGGGAAACTGCTCACTAAAATTACGAAAATTAATTTAAACACTGTCCCAAACAGTAATCTTAACACCAGAACTAACCTTTACTTTAACCCCATGTTTAAAACTAACTCTAATGTCATAATCTTCATTTTAGTGTGCAGTCTTTTCCTCCTTCCCTCCTTCCCACTCTCCCTCCTTTTAGTTTTTCCCTTTGAAACATATGATTTATATTTAGAGCGTGACGGTTGGAGAGATTGGTCGACATGGAGCAGATGTGATACCTCATGCGTGAAGACGTTTGAAATTCGACACCGAGTATGTTTACAAGCAGGGAGATGTCCTGGACGGAATATTGAACAAAGACCTTGCCGTTCTTCATCTACCAGTGAGTGTTTTTTTGCATTTCTTGAGAGATGTCTTTATCCTCTGTTTCTCTGTAGAGATATTGTAATCTTCTTTTCTTTAAAAAGTCTCCTTTTTATATTTTTTTTCACTGATGTCTTTATCCTCTTTTATTCTTCAAAGATGTCTTTATCTTTTTTTGAACATTTATTTATCCTGATATGTTTTATTTTCAAACTAGGTGCTATATTAAGCACCAGCCAAATTTAAATTCCATTTAAACCTATTTAAAAAAAGGTTGTGTGGTGGAATGGTGGATATAACGTGTATATATACAATTTTTATGTAAGAATTGATTAACAGATCTAACAGCCTTGGTAAGTGCTGCACTTAAAACTTTTTAGTGGAATTTCATTTTTGGGGTTTTTCTTTTTCCACTGTGGTTTACACTTTCCGGGCCACCCCTTCTCCTAAAGCCGACTCCCCCATTGCACGGGTCGCTTTAACGCACATTTTTCTATGAGGTTTAGTGTAAAAGTGTAATTTTTGTTTTATAAACAATTTATTTTTTCAATTTTTGTTTATAATTTTTTTTATTTGGCTTTAGCTGCCACATCTAATTATACCGAAATTTAATAATTTATTGCTTTTTTTAGACGTGCTCGACTGTCGATTTGCCGTTTTTCCGTTTTCCAAATTTATATCAAAGGGCTGTTTCATGTTTTCATCGTGGAAACAAAAAATAAACTAAACTAAACCGATTCAACCTATAAATAAACGGTTTTTATACCTTATTGATTTACAGATCTTCGGTTTGAAACTTTAAAAATAAGTAAAATAATATATATAATTTTCCAGATTTCGGAGGAAAAACTTACACGGTGGTAGAAATGCGTCGAAATTTTAATGGAGCTCGGCAGTTTTGTCAAAACCAAGGTGGTGATCTCGCTACAATGAAGAACGCTGACGTCAGAAACCATCTCTCCGATGTCATTCGTGGTTACAGCAATGCATATCGGAATCAGTTTTTTTTCGGGTTACAACGGACACGGCATACAAATTGGCAATGGGTGGACAACACAGCAGCAGGAGACAGACACAATGGACTTTACCATTCCTGGAAGGGAGTTGAACCAAACAACGCTCTTGAAAATGAATTTTGTGCATCTTTTTTCATTTGGAATGGAGGATGGAACGATATTCCATGCGCTTTTTGTTTGTTTTTTATTTGCCAAAAAGGCAAGTATGTTTGACACTACAGCACCGACGATAACCATACTAGGATATGTAATCTGAGAATAATTTAAATGTATTAGAAAATCCCTAAGTTTTTACATCCCTGGTTACATATATATATTATGTTTATTCAATTTACTACGGAAGAATACATTATTTATGTTTTTTCTGTGAATGGAAAATGTAGAATGTTTTTACCACCGGGTTATTAAAGCTATTTCAGTGTGTTTTATACGATTAAAATGTTTCTTCAGTTTCAAGATAACGAATAATTAACTGGTTTCATGCGATGTTTACTAAGTGTCTTGTCCAAAGACATAACTGTCTAGCCACCAGTTTCGATCCTAAAAAACAAACCAATCCTAGTAAACATACTTGCTGTCGAATTTCAATTTGACTTGCAATTTGTAATTTTTGATTAATTTAGTAATAATCTACACGATTACAATTCTTTTTTTGTCAGTTCTGTGTTCCACAAAGTAGATTAAAAATGGCAGTGCAAGTTCACAAAATCGTATAGCAACTGAAGGAAGATTATAAGTCAACAAATGTTATTTGATAATCGATGCTAAAATGATCCGACTGAAACCAATTCTCAATAGAGTTGTCTACAGTCAATACCTGTAGTCAAATAGCACAACCTTTCCATTCGTTAATTTTCTCACATTTATCATTAATGGTTGTTTCGTAATACGTACTATTTTTGCAGCCCAAAAGCGGTTTGAGTATTTGAACAATCACGCTTAGCTTTATGCTCTGTTTACAAACTAAATTTAGGTGATGAATTTATTCCTCTGATCATGTTTAGATGTCGAATGCACTCGACCTAACACACCAGATGGGTTGTCGGTGAATGCCCCCTTAAGCATAGCTTCGTTTCGTGTTGGTTCCAGACTTGAATTCCGATGCATATCAGCTAATGAAAGACTTGTGGGGGAGCGGTCGGTTACTTGTTTAGCAGACGGAAGTTGGAATCATCCCACTCCTGAATGTGGTGAGTTTAGTTAGGATAGCATATTCATGTTTATCCCCGTGAATAGGAAAACCAAGGGGGTTAACACACAGGCAATCGTCAGATTACCTAGCGCTTACCGTCAGGTTACCGAAGCTATTGCAGTGTGTTGTGTATAAGGATAGGATATTCATGTTTATCCCCAGGAATACGAAAATCAAGGGGGTTAAGGTTAACACACAGGTAATCGTCAGATTACCTCGCGCACACTGTCGGGAGTCTTGCTATTGCAGTTTGTTATATGTAATTAACATGTTCCTGCAATTTAGTAGAACCCATTAATCCACTGGGTTATGGCAACATCCATTAAGTGCCTTGCCCAAGGAAACAACCGAATGGCTAGCGACCAGTTTCGTATCCGGAACCCTGCGACTGAAATACAACGCATTTAACCACCAGACTAATATGTCGGACTATAAGATTGATTTTCACAAATCAAGCAGGTTAAGTTAGGATAGATGTTTCAGTATCATTAACAGAAATACAGTGGCATTATCGCATGGATAATCAGATTATCTTACTCCCACTGGCGGGTTATTGGAGCTATTGCAGTGTGTTTTTGGTAGCGATTGTATTCTGTAAATGCCCGCTAAGTGCGTTGACAAAGAAAACAACCAAAGAACAGTTTTGTAGAATTAACTAGCTAGCAAACATCTTTCTTGAAATACATGCTGCATATGATTCGGTGACTTCAACTACTATTCAACACACTGGTCGAAGTATAACTGGTAAAAACATTTCTACTTTGCAGTAAAACGGTGTCGACGCCCTCAAGCTCCATCATCACTCCAACATGTCGATGCTTTACAAGACTTCCATGAAATTGGGGATGCGTTATCATACGCGTGTTCCAATGCCAACGATCGGATGGAAGGTAGTGGCGACATCGTGTGTCAGGATAGCGGAGCCTGGACTGGCTTCCCAAATTGCGGTAATTACAGTTATGACCGTTCGTGTAAGTAGTGATATAAAACAAATGAAGATAATAGGGTTAAGCAGTTTGTGCAGTGCTTATAAAATTGGGATTTAAAACATCGAACGCTTCTATTTGAATAAGGTAAGATTCGCGCTGAGCTAACCTCTTACCAAATAGCAAATAGAATATTCATTGCGGATTACCACATTGGATTTAACTAAAGCAAGCAAGCTCAAAGACCCCCCCCAGGTGATTGTAATCTATCCCTTGCTTGAGCTGCCCCTAGATTAAGTCCACACAAGTGTTGTATTGTAATTTTTCCTTTGTCTTGCCAAAAAAATTCCTTTTTTGATTAATTGACTAATTAATTTGGCAACACAAAGATAATAATTACCCCCGCCCTGTAATTATTGTTTGTGTGTGTTTTCTCACTTTTTTCCTTGCACTTTGGCTGTTTTTTTGCCTTCTGACTGCTAAAGTTGGACGGCGGAGCCCTAGCCAATTTTTTCAGAATATAGCGCCACCTAGATAAACACATCACCCCTCTAAATAAAAATAATCTAGCGTTTGAGGTATACATTGTACCCCAACATCACACAGACATTACACAAACACTCCAAAATTTATAGTTCCTGCATTTAAAAAACCCACAAACAATAAACACAAAAATGGAAAAATTAATCGAAATCGACCAAGCGACCCGAAGATCCATCGTCATACAACTCACCGGTGGTGTAGAGTTCATTTCGGTCTCGACCTTCATGGAGTTGTTCCATCCAGGTGGTCCTCTTGAAACCTTGAAACACAAGGTTGATGGCGTCATCACCGACTCCCACAAGGACGTGGCATTCCTCATCACCCTGAAAGAGGAATATGGTGATGAAAGTGTCGTAAACGACTTAATTAAATACTACTCAGATAACATCATCAACTTTACAACCGAATCCGGAACCACAGTCCGCGTAAATGCAAAATTTCCATCACCACCAATGGAAGTTGTATCCCTAAACCCAGTGCCCTGTTACATCGATGAAATGAAACTGATCAAAACACTGGAACAAAACAAATGGGGCAAAATACACAAACTTGAATTTGGATCACATCGAAATTTTAAAAACATAAAAAACGGATGGTTGAGCATCCACTTTACCAAATTAAACACCAACAATATCCCGAAAGTTTTAAAATTTGGCGGGAAATGGATCACGGTAACTAAGCCCGGAGAGTCTCACATGCCACTTTGCCGCTTTTGTAAAGAGCGAGGGCATGTTCAAACAAAATGCCCAAAAAAAGGATATTGCAATTTCTGCAAAACCACCGGCCATATCCTTCGCTTTTGTAGATCCAGACCCACTTATCTTCCCACCAATCCAACCAGCAGCACCCCAAGAAAACCCGAAAACCCTCCTTCCATTGAAAAATCATCAACAAAATCATATCGAGCAGCTTTAACTGGGTCAATTGCAACATTTAACAGGTTCGCAGCACTGGATAACATGGATACAGAAACACAATTTGGCAATACAATTATACAAACACACAACACAAATCAATTTCCAACACTCAACCAAATTTCCAACACTCAACCAAATCTAAAACTGAACCAAACACCCAAACCCCAAAGAACACCACGACGACAAAGCCATCCACAAAACAATTCAACCCCTATTGCCACGGGAACACAGAAAACACCAGTTCATTCCAAAAAAAATCAACAACCTGCAACCACACTCTCAACGCCCCAATCAACTCACTCAAAAACAAATGAAAACCAAAAGCCAACCACATCAACAAACACACCAATAAACAAACCGATCGCACAACAGGAAACACTTACGTCAGAATCATCATCAGGATCTTTCAACCTTGAAGAAAGCCTGCTGATGATCGATGAAGCACATCAAAAATATGTCGAAAATGAGACCACCCACTATAAAACTACCGATGAGACACCACCACGGAATGATAATAATAATTCGGATACCAGCGACCCACCTGAACTTAGAAGAACAGTCACTTCTTTAAGAAAAATTTTTGTGAAGGAATCACCTGCAAAGAAAAGAAAACTTTCATTAGAACTGAAACACTTCAACACTTAAAAATAATAACAACACAACACAAAATTCATGACTGTTTTATAAATTTACTATGGAGCAAAAAAATATAGAAAATGAAGAGCTTATAATCGGTACCATAAATATTAATGGTATCAAAAATAAAGCTCAAATTATTTCGAATTACATGAACCAAAACAGAATTGATATTTTGTGCATGCAGGAACTACATATTTTGGACCCAAATTACACTGACAAAATTGAACACTTGACAAACTCAAAATTTTACGTGAACACCGTTTCGAAATATGAATGTTGAAAATAAGCACTTCAGAAAAGGAACTGGAATATTAATTAAAAAACATATATTATCTAAATATACCGTATGTCATAAAATAATAATAAGTAATATTGTAAATAAAATAACATTATATGAACGTAATAATACTATCAATATCTACAATATATATTTTAAATCAGGTGCCAATTGGTATGACCTTGTGGAAAGGAAAAACCAAATGGAAATTTTAAATAACTATATTAATAATACTATAAATAATCAAAATATAATTATGGGAGATTTTAATTTGGTACTGAACGCAACTGACAAACAAGGTAAATTTGATTCGAAAAAAAATCTTGATAGAAAAAAATGGCTTGAAATTGAAAATGAATATGGGTTAATAGATATACACTATAAATTCAAAAGGCGGGAAATAATTTTCACTAGAATAGTCCCAAAAAAATCATCCAGGTTAGACCGTATTTATGCAAACGAATACGCATTAAAAAATATAAGTAATATTAAATACATAAGAAATTTTATATCCGACCATAATAACTGTCCTGTAATTAATCTTAAAGTAATATCTAATAAAAAATGGGGTCCCTCATTCTATAAAATTAATAATTCGGTAATAGAAAATAATGAAGTAATAGATACAATAAATATACGTTGGAACCACTGGAGACAAGAAAAGAGGAACTATAATAGAATTGAAGAATGGTGGGAAATGGGAAAAACTATGATCAAAAACGAAGTCCAATATCACTCACAAATTATAAGAAAAGGTGAAAAACAAAGATATATTAATTCTGTAGAAAAGTTGGAGCAACTGGAAAAAAAATAAACATATATTAACACAAAATATTAATATAATTAGAATTCAACGTAACGTTCACGCTTACGAAATAAAATTAAATAGAGGGGCCCTTATTCGATCGAAAATAAAAGAAATAGAAAGAGAAGTAAGACCCACCGGGGATTTTTTCCAATTTGAAAATGTGAGACAAAAACGTGATACAATTTATAAAGTAAAACTAAATAATAATAACGTAACAAATAATCCAAGTGAAACCCTTAACGAAGTATATAATTTTTACAATAATTTATGGGGGGTTATTCCGAATACAAATGAACAAGAAGAATATCTATCCGACATAAAACCATTAAAAATAAATAAAGACGATGTAAAAATACTTAAAAAACCAATAGACATTAAAGAAATTAAAATAGCAATAGAAGAACTAAACAAAAATAGCTCACCTGGTATAGACGGCCTTACTGCAAAACTTTATAAACAAATGGATACAATTTTTCTTAATGATCTCTGCGAACTTTATAATAATTTTTATTTTACGGGAAAAATGCCTAACTCAATGAGAACTGCCATTGTGAAATTAATTTTTAAAAAGGATGATAAATTGGACCTAAAAAACTGGAGACCCATTTCGTTATTGACTACAGACTACAAAATTTTTAGCAAAATAATAAATAATAGATTAAAAATAATTCTAGACTGTATAATTAGTCAAAATCAAAAATGTGGAATTAAGAATCGGTATATAGACCAAAGTATATATAACATCCAAAGTGCAATAGATTCGGCCAAATATACAAATAAAAAATTAACGTTAATGACTATTGATTATGAAAAAGCTTTTGACAGAATAGACCACCATTTTATAATTAAAATCCTCCAGAAGCTCCAAATTCCTACAGAATTAATAAATCTAATTAAAATATTATATAATGGAATAAAAAGTAAAATAGAAATAAACGGTGCTTTCACCAAACCAATAATTGTAAAACGGGGTATTCGACAAGGTTGCCCGACCAGTATGTCGCTTTTTTTAATTGGGGGTAGACATACTGACTAAAAAAATAAATAACAATAAATCAATAACGGGATATAGATTGGGTCCAATCGAGTATAAATTGGAACAATATGCTGACGACGTAACTTTTTTAATTGGCGACTATAAATCTCTTCCCCAAATAAAACACGAACTTAAAAAATATGAAATGGCATCTGGACAAATAATTAATAACGATAAAACTCAATATATGACTAATGATCCAGAAGTTAAAGAACATATTCATAAATTAAATATGGGTAATAATATATTAACGATAATTAAAATATTGGGTATATATTTTAGCTTTGAACAAAATTGCGAAAACCAAAATTGGGAAAAATCAAAAAATTCAATAAAAAGGGCAATTGGAATCCATCAACAACGAAATTTAACTCTTTCCGGGAAATGTACCCTAATAAATTCTCTTATAGTTCCTCAATTTTTACATCCAGGTAAACATATTCCGATTAATAATAAATATATAAAAGAAATAAATAATCTAATTTTTAAATTTCTATGGTTCCCGAGTAAGTTAGAAAAAATAAAACGTCTAAAATTATTAAATTCAATAAAAGATGGGGGCAGAGCAATTCCTGATATCGAAACTAAAATAGTTGCGGCTAAATGTAATTCAAGATTACATGAATTAACGCAGATTAATAAAATAGAAAATTTATGGCAAGAGTGGGCAAGACACCAACTAGGGTTCAACGATTAAATCCGTTAATTCCAAATTATATTCGAATTCATCCCCCTAATGCAACATTCCCAAAATAAATTATATAGAATAATTAGACATAACTATTATAAATTAAAACAAGACGACTATGTTTTTGATAACGCAAAAATGAAACCAATCTATAATATACTAATTAAACCAAAACTTTTAAATAACGTAATTAAAATTAATGAAATGATAATACCCTGGGATAAAATAAATCTTAATAGTGGAAAAATGAAATTTTTCTTTAATAACAAGGAACGCGATAATAATTATAAAATAGCAAATAAAGCATTTTTTTATGGGGATTTTTTCAAAAAACATAACTATAATATAATGTATAAAAATAAAATTATAATAAGGAGATGTAAATTCTGTCGGGGCCCAAATGATAATATTATACACCTACTTACTAGTTGTCCTACAATTAGATCTATCTTTAATAACTTAATTTATAACTATAATAATAAAATATCCTATCATAAAACTAAATTAACTAATCAACTAATATTATATAATTGCTCCGACGACGAACAAAAGCTTCAACGCGGAGCAATTAAACTACTTACCTTAGCCAAAATAGAAGTAATTAATTATAAGAAATATTTAGATTTAAAAAACGCATATATATGGAAAAATAGTGAATTCAACCGGAAAATCCTTTGGATAGTTAAAAATAAATTCAACATATATCTTCGACAAGCTGTGCATAGCGGAAAACTTCGAATTTGTCAAACAAAAATTTAAACTTATTAATGAATTTAACATTATTTTTAATTGATAATGTGTATTTAATGTACCAAATTATGAATATTAAAAATTCTTTTTGTTTTGGGTATATACTGAATAATTAATACAAAAAATGTAAGCAAATAATTGCATATCTGTAATCAAATCTTGTAAACAAAATCTAAGGAAATTATAGCATATAATTAATAATATTTAAAAATTATTACAATTATTACCTCTTTTTTTCCAAGTTATTGCCGCCTTTCTATTACAGAATACCAAGTTATTGACGTCTTTTAAATTGAAATTGCACACAGTAAACAGCTCAAGCAAGGGATAGAATACAATCCAATCGATCCTGAAATAAATATATTTGTGTTATTTATATGTAATGTGTATTATGTTCGGCCGAAATGTCGGTATACGTGTACATTTGTCGCCCAATAAATTTAAAAAAAAAAAAAAAAAAAAAAAAAAAAAAAAAAAAAAAAAAAAAAAAAAAAAACCCAAAAAAAAAAAAAAAAAAAAAAAAAAAAAAAAAAAAAAAAAAAAAAAAAAAAAAAAAAAAAAAAAAAAAAAAAAACCCCCTTTTGGGGGAATTTTTTCCCCAACCCCCCCCCCCAAAAAAAAAAATTCCCCCTCCAAAGGGGAAGGGAACCCCCCGGGAAAAAACGGGGGCCCCCCGGGGGGGCGCCCAAAAAAAAAAAAAAAATTTTCCCCGGGGGGCAAAAAACCCCCCGGGAAATTTTCCTTTTAACCCCCCCCTCCCCTTTTTAAAACCCCCCCGTTTTTTTTTTCCTTTTTTTTGGGCCCCGGGGGGCCCCCCCCCCCCCAAAAAACCGGCAAAATTTTCTTTGAAACCCCCCTCCCCAAAAAAAAAATTTTTTTTTTTTTTTTAAAAAAAAAAAA